>JBCEWC010005378.1:0-25085 GCA_038996855.1 Solanum aculeatissimum
ATTCATATACATAATGTTTCTGGGACATTATTTTTCGTTAATCATCTCTTCATCTCTACTTGATTAAATACAAAATTAGTGCAATTTTATATCTATTGAGGTTGGAAATTGGGATACCAATCAGAGAAATAAAATTCGTGACTTTAACAAACTTTATATTGTCCATATTATAGTTGAAGGGTCAACCCGTCCCAACCCGTGGCCCGCGTAGGGCTGGGTTGGGTTGTTATTTTATAGGCCCGCTAGTTAAAAGGGCCAGCCCGTCCTAGCCCATTTGACTCTCTAGCCCGTTAGGGTTGGGTTGGGTTGGATTGGGTTGGCCCATTTTGACAACCCTACTTCCTCTTGATTCGATCCAGTGCTTAGCTTGATGTCCTAGCTCGCATAAGTAAGATCCTCTTTCTCTTCCGCTTCGTTTCTGAGCTTTTATTTTCTTCTACAAGTGGCCTCCAATGACTGTACTTATCCTCTTCCTTTTGCCTCAATCATCTATCTACCTTTTTTGAAGATTTCAAACCATGTATTCCTCTGCCTCTAACTCTTTCTAATCCCTTTTGTAGTGATCCCTCTTGCCAAAATCGATCTAACCTGTCTCCATTATAGGTGAGGAAGTGAAAATGTGGTGATGCTCAAAGTTCTCCTTGCCTTTCTCTTCAAGAATTGCTACATATTAGGGTGCAAAGGCATCTTTTTTTCTGATGCTTATTTTTGTGAGCTGAAGTATTAACAGGCTATGTATGTTAGTTCTAATTTCAGTTGTGTACATCCCTTGGCTATATAGCATTGTAATATTGTAGCTCTCGTCTGCTATTTCCTCTATGTTATTGCTTCTCTGGCTGTGTGATTATCTTTCTCGCTCTAATTCTCAGTGTTGATTTTTGCATCCTGTCTACCCTTGATATCCCCTTACTTTCTACTGATAACTGATTTTCTGCTTGTATGATTATTTAATTTTGCTGCTTACGTGCTTTATTAGTCAGTCAGTCTGTTAACTGATTTGCTTCACAAAAAACATGATGAATCTCTGCATTTAATGCTTGCATGATTTGCTAAATTTGTTGTATCTCCTCTATCACTTGCCAGGATATACATCATTCTCTTTTCACCATTTTAGCTACCGCTAAAGAATTTGTTTCTATGATAATTCCTTGTAAATTGCTTGTATTATAATATGTAACTGCTTGAAGTACCGCTATGATTTCGGCATACATGTTGCTTTTATTCCCTATTGCTTCTACTTGTGCATAAATCAGTCCCCCTCTGTCATTTCTCAAGTAAAAATTGTAGGCATTACTTCCTGGATTTTCCTTGCTCACCCCATCTGTATTGCATTTAACCTTACCCTGGTTAGGTTTTTCCCACTTAACTACATGATAATGCAATCTTGGTCTATATTCCTACAACACCTGAATGATACATCTTCATTTCTTAGGAAAACTTATCCGAGGATACTTCCTCCTACATAACTTCTCAATCATATCCAAACAATTCTTCTTCTTTTTGAATAATGTAATTTCTTTTTCATGTCTTTGTGCATTCCTCCGCTTCCATAATTCCCACATCACTAAAGCTATTATTGATTGCAATATAGATTTAAGCTTTATTGCGGCTGAAACATCCCACCAACTCTTAATCATTTGTTGTAAATCCTCTTTATCCTAGATTCCTGCACAAGAAACGAACTGCCCCCGTAACCATTTAGCTACAGGGGCTATTAGAAAAAGATGTTGCATGGTTTTCTCTTCATATATGTCACAACAATGACATCTTGATACTAGTTGCAATTTTATTCTCTTTAAATTGTCATTTATTGCTATTCTCCCCTTGATACATCTCCACATTAGGAAGTTTATTTTGAAAGGTACATCCCTTATCCATAACATGTTCCTCCATTTTTGTTTCTCCTTCTTTCTCCTTATCATCTCAAAGACTAACTTTACTAAAAAAAATTCACTAGCGTTACTTATCCACCATGGTTTATCCAAACTTCATTCAATCATTAAAGGGATGATACTTTAATATGATCTACCATCTCCTCTTGAATAATCAATTCTAAATTATTTATATCTCACTCCCTATTCTGTATGAATTGTCTCACTTCTACCTCCTCATCCAGTACACTGTCTTCCTCCAAAAAATATAAAGCTCCTTGTTTGGTCCAATTATTAAACCAAAAATTAACATTTTCAACCTTCAAGTGCCACTAAATATTTTGTTCCACCTCTTCTCTTACCTCCACCATTTTCTTCTAAGCATTTGAAGCACTTTTCTCCATAACTATAACAGGGTGAAGTTTTTTACAATACTTGTTCCACATGAACGTACTCCACAATGTTGTAGTAGTCCTAAATCTCCACCAAAGTTTGACATACAATGCCTTGAACATATCAAAGAGAGATCTGCATCCTATCCCTCCCTCTATTTGCGGGCAACATAACTCTTCCCTGGCTACCCAATATTTTCCTTTCTCCCCTCCGGGCCTGACATGAAAAAATCTTGTAAAAACTTGATGTAATTGCTCTATAACTCTTTTGGGTGGATTCATTGTTGATACCAAGTAAATCGGCATTAACTATAAGACATTTTGAATCAAGATATATTTATCTCCATAGGATAACCATTTATTCTGCCGGACAAACTCTTTTATGAATCTTCTTCATTATCTCCATAAAATAGCTAATCTTCATTCTGTCATAGAATATTGGACATCCTAGATAAGTGAAAGGAAAGGATCCCTGTTTGATTCCAGTAATCCCTCTTAGTCTGAATGTTACTATAAGAGGTGTATTATCATGAAGATAAAAGAAATTTTTGTCCAAATTGATTAGCTAACCCGAACATTTCTTATACTTCCTCAAAACATTCATCGTTTTAATAATTGAGGTTTTATCTCCTGAATAAAATAAGATTGTATCATCCACATATGAGAGATGATTGATCTTTGAACTCCACTTAGGCAAACCAAAATCTCTGTAATCTTCATCCTTATTTAATTTGTTGAGACCTCTAGCTAACACCTTTACCGCAATAATGAATAATGTTGGCGATAATGAATCCCCTTGCTTCAGCCCTTACGAAGATTTGAAGAAGTTAAACGGTTGTCCATTCACCAAGATGGTGTACCAGTTGTTTGAAATCAACCTCCAAATCATATCAATCATCAATTCTGAAAAACCAAATTTCCTCAGCATCCTCATAAGAAATATCCATGATACCCTATCATAAGCTTTCACCATATCCAATTTTACAATCACATTATGAAATTTATTCCTTCTATTCATATCCCTTATAATCTTTTTTGCCAACAAAATATTTTCTGTTATACTTCTCCCTTTTATAAATCCTGATTGGTTTGCTGATATTATGTCAGGTAACACGGATTAATTCTTGTGTGCAACAGTCTGGAAATAATTTTACTTGTGAAATTACTCAGACTAATTGGCCTTAGATCAAAAAAGCATTTTATCTTCTCCTTCTTTGATAACAAGACCATATTTATGTGTGTTATGTGTCATGGCAGCTCATGTCCACAAAAGAACGCTTTGGTCATGTTTCAAATGTCTTCTCCTACTATATCCTAGCAGCTCTAGAAAAACAACCCCAAAAATCCATCCGGGCCACTCGAACTGTCACTGCTTAACTCAAATACAACTTCTTTTACCTCTTCTAATCTTTGTATGTATCCCATCAATTTGTTCTGATCACTCGATATAAGCTCAGGAATCAACTCAATCATCCCTTCCTCTTCAATATCCCCTGTTTCAGCAAACTGATCTTCAAAGAAACTCACAGTCTCTACCCCAATGTTCTCTGTTCTATTAATAACATCTCCTTGAGTCGTTGTGATTTCATAAATTAACAACTTTGTCCTTTTCTCTTTCACATAATTATAAAAAAATCGTGTAGTTCTATCTCCATCATTTAACCATTTCATCCCCGCCTTCTGCTTCCAGAACTCCTCCTCCCAAACCTATATCTTTTAATTTCTACTTTCGCCTAACTAAGTTCCTCCCTATTGTACTCTGTATGATTAACCTCAAATTGTATCTTTTTCAACCTGATATCTTTCTCTAATTTCTGGATTTGCGCAAAAATATCCCCAAAAGCCTCTTTATCTCCACGTCCGCATATCTTGTTTTACCCTTCTTATCTTAGCTTGGATTTTAATAAAAGGTGACCCTTTAAAATCAATCCACCAATTATCCTTAATAATTTTCTTAAAATCGAGATATTTTGTCCAAAAATTAAGAAATTTAAAAGGCTTAGTAACAACTTTGCTCTCTGAATTACACACCAAGTGTAAAGGTGCATGATCTGAACTTTGTCGTATAAAATGTGTTACCACACTAGCCGAAAACAAATTCACGAACTCCTGATTATACATGATTTTGTCCAGCCTCTTAAAGATGCAATGCTCCTCAACCCATCCATTCCACCAAGTAAATTGGCTCCTTGTAAATGAAACTTTCATCAATACACAATTACATATGCAATGATTGAAATCTACAGCTTCCTCCGGGTTAAAGTCTAAACCTCCCATCTTTTCCTCTTCATTGCATATGACGTTAATATTCCCTCAGACTAACCAAAGGATTGTAATATTTGAAAACTCTTCAAGGTCTTCCTAAAGCTCCAACCTTTTCATCCTATCGCATCTTGCATATACAGCAGAAATTAAGATCCCTGAACTGCCAGTTGTAAATTTAATCAAAACCTATTGCACATTATCCTTAATCACCTCCCCTATCCAGTCATCCACCCAAAATACCCATATTTTTTTATGAACAATTAACATAAGCATTCTGCAACCCCAATTTCTCATTATAATGTTCTACTTCTTGTGGGTCCTGAAATGGATCCATTAGCGCAATATATTTGTAATGATGCATTTTATTTAGATCCACTAATCTATCAAAGGCTTTTTGTGATTTAACTGATCTGATATTTCAAAAAATAGCCTTCCTAATATTGAGAAGATCCCATCGTTAAATCTTTATTGCTCTTTGTTCTAACTTGAAGAGGTACCTTAGGCTGATTTCTCTTTACCCCACTCTTCAAATTTGATATTTGCCTTAGAGATAAATTCACATCTAGTGCAATATTTTCAATATTTTGATTTATGTTTTCATCTTCATCCTTATCCCTTCTAGCTTGTTTCTCTTCTTTTGTAAGCTCATGATCTTCGTCATTTTCACCTCCCCCACTTGTTGAGAAGCCCTGATCTTCTAAATCATTGTGAGTTGGATTACCTACCTTGTTGTTTCTGTCCTTTCCATCCTCGCCAACCTGCTCCCCAACTAAATCATCCTTATTCACTGTTTGGGATTTACTCCTTGATTTTTCTTGCTTCTCTTTTCCCCCATGTCCCTCCTCCACTTCTACACCCAAATACTTTTTTTCAACATCATCATTCCTTCTCTTTTCCTTAGTAGGCCCCTCTTTGTTCGGTTGAAAATTCTCTTCCACCCATTTGGGATTTTCTCTGTATTCAAATCATCTTCTTTAACTTTCCTATCTTCCACATCCCCTAAAGCCTCGAATTTATTGTCCACACTTATTACTTCTTCTCCTTTTCGTATAGTCTTTGCATTCCACACTTGTTTGAAAGTAACCTGTCCCCCTTTTTTTCCTCCTCCACCCCTCTTTTATTTTTTTGAATTTTAAATTGCTCAGATTCCTTCTGCTGGTGATTCTCAATACTTTTAGGCTTCGTTTTTTCTTTTTCCCGTTGTTTTTCTTCTTCTTTCTTCGGGTACAATTTCGGATGCAAAATATAATACTGGTCTTCATCGTGGCCTTGAATTTTGCAGCTTTTGCAGTACTTTAGGAGATAATCATATTTAATCCTTATCCATTTTCTCACAAATTCTCCCATTTATTTTCGCAAACCCACCTTAATCCTTTTAGGGAAATCCTTTAAAAAATCTACTTTAACTTTGACTCTTGCGCAGCTTGATCGTCTTTGATTCTTAGTCGGCAGATCTACTTGCAATGGCTTACCAATCGTTGCGTCCAGTGAAAAAATAGCCTACCTTACAAAGAAGTTTGGTGGCAAAGCCGGAAAAGATATCCAAGCAATTGTCGTTGATGTTTCCTCTTCAGTGTAAAACATGGAGTCCCACTTCAGCGTTCTCATGGAATATAATCATCCTCCAATCATCAAGTAAAAGGCGGGTTTTGATAAAAGATTGACATAATCCTCCAAACATGACGCTCTTATAAACACATGTCTATTACTCAGTAACCCGATCTTATATTCTCCTTTCAATTCACAATGTTTGGGAATAACCTTCCGTAATTTCAGTATTGTTGGACAGTCATAAGAAAATTTCTCTATGACTGCAAATTCCAAATTTTCCTTGATTATCATCTGCTCCACCTTCTCCTCCTCCCATATTATTCTAGGTTCTCCATGAAGGTAGGCAATAAATTTCATTGGAATAGCCATCGCTTTTGCTTTGGTGGACGAAGTACATCTGTATATCTCTTAAGTTTTGGAGGCTGGGTAATCCCTCCTTCTACTAGCATACTTCCTGGTGAATTGGTGACTATGGCCACCGAAAAAGTGAACTAAGATGAAGATTGGCGATGCAATTCTTTCGCGGCAGCTAGGGTTTAATGTGATCTCTGAAATTTTGTGCCTATCTAGTCTAGTATTTATATAAAAGAGAGAATGTTAGGTCCGTCTACATGGCACTCTCACATAATTCTTATTTAGTTTTTCCTTAAATAATTCAATATTTTAAAAATCAATTAAATAGTCCAACATAAGTTAAAAAAAACTCAAAAGACGTCGTTTCTGATTAAATGGTACTTTAACCTGTCACAAACATTCAAAAAAGTCACAACCATTCATAAAAAGTCACAACTTTTCGAAAAAGTCACAACCCTTCAAAAAAGTCACAACCTTTCGGAAAAGTCATAACCTTTCAAAAAATTCATAACTCTTCAAATTCAAAAAAATCAAAACTCTTCGAAAAAGTCACAACTTCTTAAAAAAGTCACACACAACTCCTTGAAAAGTCACAATCCTTCAATATGAAAAATTATCTACTTTTAATATAATATAATGTAATTAAATAAATATAATATAAAATATGAAAAATATACTAAATTGATCTTTAAGTTGGAGGTATTATTGTAATCTCTTTAGAAAAGTCAGAGTCCTTCGAAAAAGTCACAACTTTTCAAAAAAGTCACAATTTTTCCAAAAAATCACGGCCCTTGGAAAAGTCACAACCATTAAAAAAAGTCACAACTCCTCGAAAAAGTCACAATCATTCAATGTGAAAAATTATCTGTTTTCAATATAATATAATATAATTAAATGAATATAATATAAAATATATACTAAATTGATTTTAAAGTTGGGAGTATTATAGTAACCTCTTTAGAAAAGTTACAACCCTTCAAAAAAGTCACAACCCTTAGAAAAAGTCATAACCTTTTTCACAAAAGTCACAGCTCCTTGAAAAAGTCACAGCCTTTTGGAAAAGTCACAATCCTTCAATGTGAAAAATTATTTGCTTTCAATATAATATAATATAATTAAAAAAATATAATATACAATACGAAAAATATACTAAATTGATTTTTATGTTGGGGGTATTATAATAATTTAACATTCAAGTTAAGGAGCTCATACTCTAAGATAGTATAGACCATTCGAAAAAATCACAATCCTTTGAAAAAGTCACAACTCTTCACAAAAGTTACCCCCTTTAGAAAAGTCACAACTCTTCAAAAAAATCACAACTTTTCGAAAAAGTTACAATCCTTCGATGCGAAAAATTATCTGCTTACAATATAATATAATTAAATAAATATAATATAATATAAAATATAAAAAAACATACTAAATTGATTTTAAAATTGAGAGTATTATAGTAATTTAACAAGTTAGGGAGTTCAAACACTATTGAAAAAATCAATTATTTTGAAAAATAATGTTATAATTCAATAATATAATTGAAGATAACAAAAACTTTAGGAATATTGCATTAATAAAAGTTGTTGAGATAAATTTATAATGCTAAATTTTCTATATAGAAAGAACTTAATAACTTTAAAATATTTTATTAATTTTAATATTAAGATATATAAACTTAATTAGATTACCATGGTATACATGTATACGAACCAAATAGAACCAGTTTGCAAAATAGATGAAACTTTGGAGGTGTCTATTTGACTATTTACGCTTTCTAATAAACATACTTTCAAAATGTAACTCTATTTTAATTTGTCTGTTCTAAAAATGGATAATCCGTTTTTAAATTTGAAAACAATTCATGGAAACTTCTCATTTACTCTTTAATGACAAATTTTTATAGTCTGCTATCAAATGTTAAGTTTTAACACCAAAAATAAACCCAGCAACCATAGCCACCAACACTTCATCAGCCATTGCTTCTTCATTATAGTCTTGGTTAGCTCCTAAAACATGGAAATAACAAGGCATTTCTTCCATCATGCTAATTTTAGAGCAACATTCACTTTTCTCACACAAACCCATTGGCCAGTGATTTTTTCCCAGTTCTTGTGTATTGCAGTTCATCAATTGAACAAAAACAACTAAAACAAGGCAGTGGTGACTGCTGAAGGATAAACTAATGGCACTAATACAATTCTACACAAGAATCCTATAATCCTACAACTAAAAGAACTCAAAGTCAAGATATTTACCCCCAGACTTTGCATCTGCCCCTACCACTCTTTTACTGGTATTGCCATCCCCAACAGGGTTCACTTGCCCATACTTTGCAGGGAACTCTGGCTCCACGGGTCTTGGCACTTCGGGTGGTGTACTGCAACGTATCAGAGCCCAATTAACACCTTCAAAGAAAGGATGTTGCTTGATCTCAGTTGCTCCTCGTTTAACCCCAAGACGGTTTTGAGGCTCTTTAACAAGCAAGCCACGTATCAGATCACGGCTCGCATAACTGGTTGCAGGAGAATCTGGAAATCTAAGCTGTTGACCGACTACATTGAAAAGAGTTGCCCTGTTTCCTGATCCCTTGAAGGGGGTCTTTCCATATAGTAGTTCATGCAGGAAAATACCAAATGTCCACCAGTCAACTGCACTGCCGTGGCCTTCTCCCTTGATAATCTCGGGGGCCAAATATTCATGAGTCCCAACAAATGACATAGACCGTGCTGAAGTAGGCTCCGCAACTAGCTCAGGCATTGAATTAGCTGGAAACCCAGAATCAGCTCGAGGCTTGGGTGTTTTTTTCTTGCTCTTCTGAGGAAATAAACGGGGAAGGAAGCATGCTGGTTGCATGCATACAGTTGTGGGCTCAATACAGGCTGGCTGCACACAAAATGCAGCTCCTCGTTTAGAAGGATCATCAGATGTGGTCCTTATAAGCGTAGGTGAAACTGCACATCTTAGGGAAAGGTCAAAATCTGAAAGCATAATGTGGCCATCGTCACGCACAAGAACATTTTCAGGTTTCAAATCCCTGTACACTACACCAAGCATATGTAGATATTCAAGTGCCAACAGAACTTCTGCTGCATAAAACCTGTGGCACAACCGGGGTTCAGTTAATGTTTGATTAAAGAACTCAAAAGTTTAAACATAAATGCAAGGGTAAAGATTCTGAAATCTCCCAAAGCGAAGAAAATGTGGAAGAAAGCTTGCGTCAAAGCCCTTTAATAATATTAATAAACCGAATCTTAATAACTGGTTTTTTGCTACATTATAATTTGTAGACGGTAGACCATGAATACTACAGGAATGTCATTGAGGTGTTCTTATAACTTGGACTGCACGAACAGACCGAAAATTGTTTGAAGTTTAATCAAATCTTAATTTAGGTAAAGCAGGATATAGTTTATTTAGTTTTAAACAAAATCTAGGTAACATGAACTAGATGAGAAAGCTTGTACTGGAACCATACCCTAGTAGAATTCTTTGGTGCCAAGCTAGAATCTAAAGCTCTATGATCTTCACGCCAGCATGAACTCGAATAGTCTCTTAGTTTTAGGGAGACCAAAATGGAGCCTATTCAGCATTTGAATACAAATCTCAAGTAACATGAACTAGGTGATAATGATCAAGGATATAATCTAATGAAACATACTTTGATTTTCGAACTAGGCAATTTCTAAGATTCTCATACCAGAGTCGAAGAAAAGCCAAGCAAGGACACAAAGTGGACAAATTTATACCTATTATAGAAAAGACAGTGAACAAACTGTGCTATCGGAAGCTTAAATCACTGCATCAACATAATTTTTCATCTTAATAAAACATAGTTCAGGGATTTTATCTGATATTCAGCACTCTCTCTTTGCCAGTAAGAGAAAATGGGCAACAATCTTTCGTTTTTTCGGACAAGTGAAAATGGGTCACATTCATTGTGGCAAAAATCATCTCCGTCCACCAGTACACCCTCTCTCCCCAAACATCAACCCACTTAAGAAAAAGAGGAAAGGGAAAAGAAAGAGTCTTCTGTTAGCCAGTAAAGGTGCATTTAGTGACAGATAAGGAATTTCACTTGGGGAAGAAAGTTAATACCATGTAAGGATTAAGGAAGTTAAAGTGACCAGATGTTTATTGAATTTATGTTAGAACTACATGTGAAAGCCTTTTATAAGGGGAGGATTATCTACATGTTGCATATTCTAGGTAAGGATAACAATTCCTCACCTTGCAGCATATTCTGAAAAATGCTTCCCAGGTTGTCGTTGTCGTAAAGTATGCAGATCTCCCCCAGGACAGTATTCCATGACTAAACATGAGAAGCGATCGGTCTCAAAATGAGTGTACAGAGTTGGCAAGAATGGATGGTCTAATAACTGCAGGATTTCTCTTTCTGTCTGAGCACGGGTCAATTTCTTCCTGCTTGCAAGCGAGGCCTTATCCATCACTTTCATTGCAAAAAAGCAGCGAGTCCCGCTGAGCTCAGAAAGATAAACACTTCCAATGTCTCCACAACCAAGTCTTTTGAGTAACTTAAAGTGGCTCATGCCTAATATACCATCACGTGCCCGAATCGCGAGAATAGCCTTCCATCTAGGATCATTTCCTTTGTGAGGCTTATTGGCACTGCCAGTGATGTTACTCCAATTACTATCGTCACTAAGTCCACTACTGTCACTTGCTCTGCTAAGGCTAGTTTTACCACTTTCGAGTGAATCCCCTCGAATGCTCCCTTTCGTGCTCTCGTAGTTTCTGTCCACACTAAGCATGCCATCGCTCATAAGCCCATCACTCCTATACGTGCTGGTGCAACTGTTAACAATACTCATAGATCTCATGACACCAGTGCTATCAATGCTACTAAGTGGACTTACATTTCCGCTTGGAGGCAGCGAGGCATCCCAAATACATTCTTTCTCTTCGGAATCAGGAGGCAAACTTATTTCCGTGTTTTGAGAAGGACGAGGAACTGTAAATGGAGAGGAGATTATACCTAGATCATTTGGCTCTTCAACCAAGCTCTCTGCCGGTGAAAGAAGGGATGGGCTTGGTTTCACATTTGGAACCCGGATGGAAAGATCGTCTATGAAAGGACCCTTCAAAGATATGTTTTTCACCAGGCATTTCCCATCTGCTTTCTTCTGACCAATTGGTACATACACTGGTCTCATCAGGTCTGTATCAACAGGTTCTAGAGGATGACTGGCCCCGTGAAATGACGTAGAGCCACTATCTTCAAGTGAATCATCACTACGCTTGATTGTACCAGCATCAACCATGAGTTCTTCTTCTTCCTCCTGATAGGAGGTCTTTCCTTTCCATGTTTGTACTGGAACAGCCAAGTTGAAATCTCGAAAGCCTCTAATACCGACCTCCTTCTTGGGGGCTGAGAAAGTATGTGCCACTTTAGCCCCTATAGGGAACTGCTTTGTTGGTTCTCTAACTTCAGGTATCCTTTCCATCTCCAAATACTATATGTATCATCACAAGTACATCCCCAGAAGAAAACTCTGCAGAAGTGCTAAAAATCAGTATCATCTTCCCATACCACTAATCAAATCGACTAAGACCATTTTGATGACAAGTTTGCTAACACATAAAAGAAACTACATCTCATTAAACAGTCACTATAACAAAGATTTCAGTTGCACTATGTGATGATGTAATACAAAAACACCCAATTAGGCAAACATTATTTTTACAATCACCTCAATATTATTACCTACAGAATGAAATAACCCTCAAGAAGCTCTAATAGAAAACCTTAAATCCCAAAAAGAGTGACAATCAACTTCTAAGAAAACCACAGACCCCAACCCCACAACCCCACAACCCAATATGTAAAATACTGTCAAGTTAACAGGCCATTTCACATTTCACTGTCTTTTAAACACTCAACCGACATTGAAAAATACAAGCAAGAACACGACACATAAATGGAGAGCAAAAGGCAGAGCCATGGGCAGATCTAGCTTCCGCTCGGTTAAATATGGGTGGAAAAGAATTCTACGTGGCCACTCTGAACCCCCTGACTCTAAATTATTGGGGGAAAAATTTCCCAGAACAGAGACTCAAAAAAATGACACCCCCGTTATAGAACGACGAACAAATCAAGAAAACAGAATTTTACCAGTTCAGCAAGAGATCTGGAAAAGAAAATCCTCAACTGGTTGTTTTATTTCCTCTCCCAAGTGCTTGGAATGCCCAAAAAAAAAAAAAACTTAGCTAGAGCTCCAGCAATACTTCTTCTCTTCTTTGACACAGAGGACAACACAGTGATTTCTACTGCAGAAAATTGATTGTTTATTAGCTAAATGCAGAAGCTACTGGCTCCTACAGCTGAATAGAAAAACCATTTGTTGGTTCAGTAGAGGCAGCAGCAGTAGTAGTAGTAGTAGTAATACTAGGTGGTGGTGGTGGAGGAGGATTATGGGTGATTTTGCCTTTAGCTTTCTCTTTTTCAGCTTGTGTTTCTTGTATTTGTGAAGGCTTTAGTCATGTGTCACTGTACTGTCATATGACTACTACTGATGATACACAAAAGTGAAAGTGTCATTCTGTGTTTTATTTTAATTTTTTGGGTTGAGTTTTGTTTATTTTAAATATGAAAACGAGGCAGAGAATGCAGTTATGAACTTGTAAAGGTGAAATTGGTTAGTTGTGATTATTCTATTCCCTCTTAATTAAACATTTTTTAAAAAAGTACTGTATTTTTTGGAAATGAAAACACTCAAAAAAATTTGAAATTAGGCTTGTGAACCAATAAGAAAATTTCTATTTTTTACATTAACTAATCTTTCCCGCCCTTGTTAATTTCTTGAATTGTTAATTTAAGCACCCCGTACTCTCTCCTTCGATATATTAAAAATTATTATCAAATTTATCTATTTAATTTAAAATATTAAAAAAATATTTATTATTATTAATTCATTTTATTTTTATTATTAAATATTTTTTGTTTTTAATATTCAGATAATTTATACTTATTAATTAGAGTAATATAACAAAATTATATTTTTATTTATTATTTCTTAAAAAGTATGTTGAATTAAATATAGATAAATAAATATAAAGAGAGAAAGTACAAATTAACCATCAAAGTAGAGGCAGTATGATATGTATTCTCTTTTTCTTAAAACAAAAATTAAATTTGAATTAAGAAAAAGAAGTATTATTTTTCAACTTTAAAAAAAATATCATTCAGTGAATTTGAGTCCAGCAATTATAAGAATTTACCGTAATTCAAACTGTCAAACATAAACAGTCAAACATGTAATCCTATCATAAATTCAAGATCGTAAAACTATATGATTTTTACATAAATTTTCCTAACACATTAGATTAGTTGGGAAAACATACCAGAATTAACCATGAGATCTTGAGTTGATCACTTGAGCGGGAAGTCTTTTTCTTGTTCTTGACAAGATGTTAATTTTTTCTCTTTTTACCTATCACTGATTTCTTTCGAAATGACTGTTGATGGAAATGCAGTATGAGGACCAGTTACTTTCTATCCAACTTTCCATCATCATGGGTAAGGAAAGTTATAACCATAAAAGAAATCTCCATAACCCCCCACTATCAAAATCATAACTTCTCACTAACATACGTAGTGAGAAGTTATGATAACCACCAACACATGTAACTGATGGAAAATTATAATAACTTCCACCAATCATAATGAGTGCTGATGAAAAATTACAATAACTTCTACCGACATGAGTAGTTGCCAGTTTAATAACTTCTACCAATATTATTCAATTTGAATTTTAGTTGGTAAATAAATATTAAATCAAGATTAATACAACAACTATTGTTTAAAACAATAATTTGGGAGAGTACATATTTGTTTCTTGTTTGATATGTAAAAAAAAAAAAAAAGGTATTAATAGCAAAATAGGCTGTGGCAGCAAGAAAAGATGCAAAATTACAACGACGGCCAGAAAGAGAATAGATGGCGTGATGAAAAGGGAAAAAATAGAAAAAGTGGGCCCTCAACTAAAGTTAGTGTTTTTATTCCTCGACTTCGTTATAAAATAAGTGTCATTTTAATACAAAATTATATTTTTAAATATTTTCTAAAAAAATACTATATATTTTATTTAACTTTTTTTAATAAATATAAGAGAGAAAAAATAAAAATATTTTTTAACTTGACACGAATTATTAGTTTCGTCCCTAAATTATTGTTAGGCTTAAAAACACTCATTAACTTTACAAACTAAGTTTAAATACACCTCTCTCATACCACATGACATAATAAGCGAGTACAATTTATTTAAAACGCACGAGAGATTAAAAAATGACCACATCAACCTTAATTTTTTCAATTTATTTAAGTTTAGTTTGTCAAGTTGAGGGGTATTTTTAAGCGTATCAACAATTTAGGGACGAAATTAATAATTCGTGTCAAGTTAGAGGGTATATTTAAGCTTAGTTCGCCAAGTTGAGAGATATTTTTAATTCTATCAATAGTTTAGGGACGAAATAAATATTCGTGTCAAATTCGAAAATATTTTTAGTTAGAAGGGGGCCCACTCCCATATGTGTTCCTTCTTTAGAGTACACGTCCTTTCAAAGGAGGAAGAAAAATTGAAAGAGGAGTGGGAAAATGTGAAAGCAAATAAGTCATTCTTTCTATTCTCACCATCCTTTTCAACTTTAAATAATATTTTAATATCCATTAATTTAAATCATAAATAATTGATGTGATAACAGTATTTGACTGGATAACAAATTTTAAAATGAGAGAAAATTATTTTATTTAATTTGAACTTTGCATATTTTTTAAGAAATATTAATTTTTTTTCTTATTGACTGTGATAAAGATAAATGTTTATTTTTATTCAATTAAGAAAATCAGGAGATTATTTATTACACAATTCTTAATTGATAATTATTAAAAATTAAATATAAATTTATAATCATTTCTCAATATGTTTTTCAAATAATTGAATTATAATTCTATAAAAGTGTGTCAAGTACTCAAGTAAATATTAAACAAGTAAAAATGGACGAAGAAAGTATTACATATGGGTGTTTTAACAAAATATTCATATTATTTGATATTTAGTCTTAGATATTCATTAGTATTTGATTCAAAGGATAAAATTTTAAATAATAATAGTAATATTTCTTTTTCTCTCGATATGCTTAAAATAATTAATAAAAGTAAAAATATTTTTTAGTATAATAGACAATTAAAAGTGAAAAGAGGAGGGAGGACTTCAACTTGTAATCTAAAATAAGTCATGCAATATTGTAGGCAATAAATCATTTCTTTACGAATAAAACAAAAAATTTTAAGTAAAATTGTTATTAATATAGAAAAATAACATTCTTACTTTGGTAAAAAAAAATGTCACATAAAATTGAAACAGAAAAACTATATCTTTTAGCTGATATATTTTATTAGTAGCATTTGAAAAGCTTAATATTATTTTTGCCCCACAATTTCTCTATATTTCCTTCTTTTATAAATAAAAAAGAAAATTTGAGATTTATGATACTTTTTATAGTATATGTTTATTTAAACACACGTAAACATTCAAGTTTCTATCCCAAAATTGAGCAGTTAATGCATGTAACTGAAGATATCTTGACTTTCATACTAAAAAATTAACAATTCCTTCCAAAATGAAATGACTATTGACAACCTAAAACATTATCTTTCTGTCCGAATTTATTTATCAAATATATAACGTGTAAATATATTTGAGATCTTATCAATTAGTAGGAGTAAAATTATAAATCTTCTATAATAATTATTTATTTTTCTAATAGGTATGCCAAGTTAAAATTTGACAAATAAAAAGAGTAAAAATATATATAGCTTTTCATAAAGATATTTTGACTTTCATGCAATGAATTTAACAACCCTTTCCAAAAATGATTTGACTATTGGTTTGTAATTGAAAACCTAAGTTAAAACGTACATATAGTAAGTAACTTTTTATAAAGATATTTTGACTTTCATAATATGAATTTAATTACAATTATTTCCAAAATGAAAGAACTATATGGTGTGTAATTGATGAACACCTAAAAATATACTAATTAATAGCCAAAATTTATCAAGTTTTCTCAAGAATAAAAGAGATAAGCTAGCCCCTACAAAGAACCATGGACCTCATTGATAACCATACTATTCTAATCTAATAACTCTATAGTCTCACCACCAGCTCATGTGATACTTTAAAAGGATTAATGGTGTTTTTCAACCCCCTAAATTAATTATTCCTCTCTACAATTTTACTTGTTACTGTTTTATTTTTTATGTCAACTTGATTAAACTTTAAAATTAAATTGAAATAATTAAATTTAATATTTAAAATCTAAAATTTAGATGATTAAAAACTATATGAAAAATACTATAAGTTGCAATGTTTCTCATATTAATATGATAAAAGAAATACAACTTAAAATATTGGTCAAAGTTCACGTAGTTTGACCTCGATAAGTAATGTAGTGGCAAGTAAAAGTGAACGGAAGGAGTAATATAGTCATGTCATGTGGATTGTGGAATACGAATAATAAATTACTAACAATTGTTTAAATTGGAAAAAAAAAATTATACGAATGCTTAACTACTTTTTATCTAAAAATTGGTAATTATTGAGATTAGATGCTAAATATTTAGGGGGGCCTCATGGATAACAACACTATTCGTAAAGTTAATATCACAGATGATCACTCAACTATTAATTTTTTCCCGCAGAAAGTCATTCAACTATTAGTTATTTTCACAGAAAGTCACTCAACTTTCTTTTTTAATTTCAAAGTCACTCAACTAAAGATTTATTTCACAGAAAATCACTTAATTATAAGTTTTTTTTTTCCAGAAAAAATCACTCAACTTTATTTTATAACTCAAAAGTCACTTAACTATTGGTATGCCACTTAGAAAGTTAATCAATAATTAATCATTCACTTAGAAAGTCACCCGGTCAATTTAAATAATTTTTTTCACTAAAATATAATTTTTTATTTTAAACTATTTTTTTAAAAATAATAAAATGCTCATTTTAGATTTTATTAATTTTTTTTGAAACATACAACAACAACAACATACCCAGTGGAATCCTACAAGTGGGGTCTGGGGAGGGTAAAAATGCACGCAGACCTTACCAATACCTCATAGAGGTAGAGAGGTTATTTCCGGGGAACCCTCATCTCAAAAACTCATAAGCAGAATAAATTAGATGCGAAACAAAGAAAGGAAAGGAAAATTAAGGAAGAACGACTAATACCGGAAACAATGATAGAAGGTAGATACAATAAATTTTACAAATATAAGACGGATAATGATACCATAGGATAATAAAGATCGGACTAAACCTACTAATCTATCCCTGCTAGTCTGCTACGCTAATACGCACCTTCCACTCTTTTCTATCTAAGGTCATGTCCTCGGCGAGATCAAGTGTCGCTATATCTTGTCTAATCACTTCCCCCCAATACTTCTTCGGTCTACCTCTACTCCTCTGTATAGCCCCTAAATCCAACCTCTCGCACCTCCTAACAAGAGCATCGATACTTATCTTCTGCACATGTCCAAACCATCGTAGTCTCACTTCCCTCATCTTGTCAGCCACATGGGTCACCTCTAACTTCTCCCGAATGGTTTCATTCCTAATCTTATCACTCCTATTATGTCCACACATCCATCTCAACATCCTCATTTTCGCAACCTGCATCTTCTGAACATGTGAGTTTTTGATTGGCCAACACTCCACCCCATATAATAGAGATGGTCTAACCACCATCTTATAAAACTTACCTTTAAGTTTAGGTGGTATCTTCCTATCGCACAATCTCCAGAGGCAAGTCTCCATTTTGTCCATGCTGCTCCAATACGATGTGTGACATCATCATCGATATCGCCACTACTCTGGATGATGGACCCAAGATATTTAAAGTTTTCTCTCTTGGGAATAGTTTGAATGATAAGTCTCACATCACTATTTTCTTCATCCCTCTTGATATTGAATTTGCATTCCAAGTATTCTTTCTTTCCCTATATTTCTCCACTAATCTCCGAACAAGATGAATTGCTTTAATAGTTGACCGCCCCGGCATGAATCC
This sequence comes from Solanum aculeatissimum, assembly GCA_038996855.1. NCBI lineage: Eukaryota > Viridiplantae > Streptophyta > Magnoliopsida > Solanales > Solanaceae > Solanum > Solanum aculeatissimum. The sequence continues at coordinate 18,515 of JBCEWC010005378.1, forward strand.
AAACTGATTCTCTGAAATAGACACTCTTTTTCTCACCTTCATCTTCACGACTCTTTCTAAAACCTTCATCGTGTGGCTTAACAACTTGATACCTCTGTACTTGTTACAATTTTGAATATCACTCTTGTTCTTATACAGTGGAACTATTGTTTTTTGAAACATAATTTTTGTTTTTATTTTTTAAAAATACTAAAATACCCATTTAAATTATTTTATTAAAATTTGTCGAAATATAATAATTTTTATTTTAAATTGTCTTTAAATTCAAATGTTTAGGCCCTACAAGGGCAACAATGAAACAATAGAAGACAACAACGAACTTTTAAATAAAAATTGTGTTATAACAAATTTAATAAAGTTAGTATCTTATTATTTGGAAAGTGTGTATTTTAGTATTTAAAAAAAAAAATTTAAAACAAAAATTATGTTTCAATAAAATTTAATAAAATCTTAAATGAGCATCTTATTATTTTTTAAAAATTAGTTTAAAATAAAAATTGTATTTCAACAAAAAATTTAGTGAAAAAAATTATTTAAATTGGTTGGGTGACTTTCGAAGTGAAATATCAATTATTGAGTGACTTTTTAAGTGACATAACAATAGTTACATGACTTTTGAATTATAAAACAAAGTTAAGTGATTTTTATGAAAAGAGCTTATAAAATTGTTGAATATGAAATGATTTTTGTTAAAAAAATATGTTAATTCCTTAATTCCAATATTAAATTAATGAAGAGTAATATAAATGGGCTGGGGTTGAATAAGGACGACAATAAAGTGGAAAAAAAAGAGAGACACAGAAGAAAAGGACGCTTGAGCATGCATGCCCAATCACTGTCTTGGAAGGCAACTCCATGTTCCGACGAAACCAATGCTGCAATTTCGTGACAAAAAATAGTCAGTCAAATATTCTGTGCTGCCCAAAGTACCTACTTCTTTTTCGACTTCGACAAAACACAATAATTTTAATGTAAATTTTTATATTTTTTTGAATTCATTTTATATGATACGTCTTGATTTTGTATAACATTTGAAGAAAAAAGTAAGAATTTTAAAATTTATAGTCTAAAATAATTTTTAGGTATTTGTGTTCTGATAAAAGGAAATTTTTAAAATTAAATTATTTTCAATTATAGTAAGATAACATTCTTTTTGAGTTGGATTAAAAAAAAATTATCACATAAAATGAGATAAAAAGAGTAATTATCTTTTTTTATGAAAAAAGCAATATGTACAAATTATATTATTCATAGGCATAGGGGTCGGGAGCCGAGGGGTGGAGTCACAGTTATGATTCGACAGAATTCATTAATTTTAGTTTATTTTTGAATTTATTGTTAATTTTAGTTCATTTTTTTAATTCATTAAGTCTTTTATTCCCCTATTGCCTATAGGACAGGTAAAAAAAAAAGGGGTAAAAATAAGTTTGAATGGCCAGTACGGTTCAAAACCGATGGTTAATATCTGGCTATGATTTAAAATGTTTGAAAAATAAACAGTAAATTAAAGAAGTGTGAGAGGTAGATTAAAATAATACTTTAGAAGTAGAGGAAGGAAAAAAGAATTAGGGGAAAATGATTAAAAACAGATATGATACAATTTTTATCTTATTAAAGATATAATTTTAAATAAAAAAATATAATAACAATAATAATATATTCAGTGAAATCTCACAAATAGAATAGTCGATCGTCATCGTATGACTTTTGTATAGGAGAGGTAGGGGCTAGTCTTTTCCGCTCATCTTCCCTTTATTTAGTAGCATTAATTAGTATCTATGTAGTATCTTACTCTTTAATTTTTCCTATGACTTGTTTTTCTTTTTCTTCTAGCATTTCGTTATTTTGCTATTATTATTTTCTTTTTAATCCTATTTTATTTTCACTTCTTTTGAGTAGAAAGTCTACTGGAAATAAGTTTTCTATCTCATAAAAATAAATTAATTAAAATATATGTGTATTCTATCGTCTTCAAACTTTACTAGTAGAACTACATTGAATATGTTATTATTGTTGTATTGCGTTTTAATTAAGAGCGTTTTTGTTCCAAATTTTATTTTCACATTAAAATATGGCTACACATTATTGTTGAAAAAATGATTAAGCATTAATTAATTGTCCAATTAGTGACGTACCTTCGATTACATTAGAAAAAATAAAATTTTGAGAAAATTTTGTACAGTCATGCCGCATAATACGCACAAATCTATCGACCTACTTCATATATATATATATATTTCATCCGTTTTAATTTATTTATCTCATTTTCTTTTATAGTTCGTTTAAATATATATATATATATCTTTCCTTTTTTAACAACTCTTTAATTTCAATTTTTTCACACAACATGTTTAAGGTTACAAAATTAAAGAACATTTTAGCACATTTCGTATAGAAGTATTTACATAAATAATACATTATATATCAAATATTATCCTTTTAAGTATTTTTTTAATTACGGTGTATAACATATTTTATCAATAAATTACAAAAACACGTTTCTCTTTCTTCCTCTTCTTCTCTTACTCTTTCTCTTTCTTCTCCTCTTTTCTGGGCTTATTTTTTCTCTTACTATTCCAATTTCACATCTCCCTCCCATTCAACTTCTCATCTTTAATATTATTCATTTTTGCTATTTTAGGTAAAAAAAAGTATAGTTATTTATCATAAAAGTAAAACTTGTAATAAAATTGGTAATTAATGTTATATAATATATTATTTATATAAATGACTCTTTCACATATCATTAGTTTGGTAAGATCCCAAGATTCAAAAATCTTTTTTACTTCCTTAAATTTCATATCAAGCGATCAAAATAAAATAAACAAATTGAAACGAATAATATATATATATATATATATATTTTAACATAATTACCATTAATTAATTATTTTTGAAAAAATTATTCTTGCAAGCTACACATGTCAGTGTGTATGTTTCAGTCAAAGAATTACGTGTAGTTTAACATTCTTAGGTTAATTATAAGCTTCAATTAGCAGAGCTAGTAATATTATATTGTTTAATAATTCCATTTAATTTATTTTTAAACGTTTATGTGCTTTTCATGGCATAAGATAATACTAATATTTTGCTAGTGTCTCTGGCTACATTGACTACACTACACTGTTAATCACATGTAATTAAGTTGCTAATTGCATTACATTTCTCCAACATAAAGAACTAAAAAGGTGATTACTGAAAATTTAAAAAATAATGCTATATTTGTTTTTCTAATATTTTTACCTAATTTTGGGCTTACATGCCAAGAAAATTTATTATTTGTGATGCTTAAAGTAGTTTGGTGGGCATATTATTTTCTTGTACAGTAAGCCAACAAACGAAAAGAAGATTAGTGCAAATAAATATTAATTGTTTAAAACTCACAAAGAAGACCATTTGTTTATTTATATTGCTTCATTACACTACATATGAGAAATATGTGAAGGGATAGAGGTAGATCGAAAAAGTATTGGGGGATGTGACTAGACATGATATGACGTAATTTCATATTATCGAGGACATGAGATTGAAAAGAGTGGAGATCGCGTATTAGGTAGAAGGTTAATAGGCTAGTAGGGTAAGGTGATGTCTAGCCTTGTGATATAGTAGGTTAGTAAGATTAGTCGTGTCTTTATACCTTGTGACATGACCTTATATTTGTTACTTTTATTGTAATTATATATTATCATTTGCTTTCCATTGGTCGATTTTTTTTTCTTCATATCTAGTATCTTTTACTTTTGGGGCCTGATATTTTTGAGACGAGGGTCTTTCGAAAACAACCTCTCTATCTCTATGAGATAGTGGTAAGGTCTGCATACATTTTAGCCTCTCTAGACCCCACATGTGGGACTCCGCTAGGTATGTTATTGTTCTTTTGTTATATGTAAAACTATTGATCCCTTTATGGGAATATTTTATTTTTAAAGAAAGATATTGAATTTTTCGTCAATTTTTTTTTAGTTTCCTATTTGGTGTTCGAAGTCTAAGCTGAAGCCTCAAGCCCCCGACTAATTCAAATTAAATTACTCACTGCATGACCTATTTGGGATGGCGCTCCCAATAAAATTTTCTTCATACTCGAGGCTCGAACCTGAAACGTTTGATCAAAGATGAAACATTTCCACCACTTTATAACAATCCATGTTAATCATTTCTCGTCAAATTTAATATATGTAATTTTTAAAATATTTGATAAAGACAAAATTAAAACTCTGAGATTGTTGAGAGTATATCTGAGAGATCATATTGAATCTATCCTAAACATAAGGTCCATTTTGTTATTTTTATGTCTTCAAAAATAGGAAATTATCTGTGTGACACATTTAAATTATTATTATTTGTTTCCTCCCTTGTTATTTTTGTAAAAGATAAAGCAAGAAGTTATAGGATTCTCCACTCAAAACTTACAATTGTCCCTATTATTGACTGGTCAAAAAGAGGTACATATTAGAATCACAGTGAATTTGAAATCATCCACAAATATGTACCTAGTGGGACAATATATTATAAAGTGTTGTCCATTTAATTTGTCCAATTGCCACACTCACAAAAAGGCTTTTAAATCAGAGGGAAAAAAAATATTGAATTAGTGAATACAATTAAGATTGTAAGATTATCTTGAAAGAAAGTCATTAATTATAGTGTAACATCTGCATATATATTATATATATTTTTTTTGATAAAATTATACTGAGTGTGTTATTGCTATTGTCAAGTCACTACTATCTCATTTTAAGCTTATTGACTTCAATCTTCTAATGCAGTTATTACACAGAGAGTATTATTTTTTTTATCTCAATTTAGATGATATTTTTCTTTAGATACAATCCCCCCACCCCCACCCGAAAAAACATATTTTTGTATTTAGTAATTATTTTATTTTAATTCTTTTTTCATTATATTTCTAATGTGGTAGTTTATAGTTTATCATTAATTTCAAATATTTATTTTTAAATTTTATTATTAATCAATTGTCATAATATAAATTGAAAGCGAGGAGTAAAGAAAAAAGTCAATAAGCTAATTTCCTTCATCATTAGATTGCATGAAAAAAGAGAGAATAACATATAATGTGATGAATGAAGTGGCAACATATATAATGGGGGAGTTGGTCCTTCACCAATCCCATGAAAGCTGAAACTTATAGTGATTATAATGATTAGCTCAATATATAATTGTTTTGAGTAACAATTTTCAACATATTCTATAGTTGGTCATTCCCACAATAAGCTTAAAAAACAAGTGTTGATTTGTTAAATCATTCTTTTTTTCTTGTGGGGCAACCCCATTCCACCTTGCTTTTTGAAAAGAGGCAAACATTGAGTTTGAAAGTCTTGTGTATTGTAGTATTGGAATTAGGAAAAGGGAAAAAAAAGTGAGGGTTGTTATTCAAAGGAAGACATGATCCCTTTCCATGATTCTTTTCTCACTTGGGTTTTTGGTCCACAAGAGATAAAGAAAAAAATTAAATTTATTATAATTTGTTGTTCCTTACTTGTATTAGTTGTAAATCTTTGCACTGACTAAGGAGCATTTCATTTTACTTGGAAAATAAAATTATCCTAGGAAAGAGGAATTGCATGTGATGTCCATGACAGAGGGCAGATAAATAAGCGGTGTTGCAGAAAAGATTAACAGAGTTGTGAAGAATGTTGAGCCAAGATGGACAACATACGTCATGGATTTTGATTGTGCCAAATATGAAAACACCTAATATTTATATTAATTTACATATTACTTAAACAATTGATATATTTAAATGACTCTAGTCTTTATGAATTTCGTTTCAAGTTTATCAATCTCTAAAATGAAGTCGTAAACCATTATGCAAGAACTATGGTGTTCACCATCGAAGCAACCCCCTCTCATCTTACTTTCTACTTCGAATTCTTTGTCATTAAATAAAGATTTGACAATGCCATTTCTTGCAAAGTTTAATAATTTTGTATATAATAAAAATGCTTCTTTTGTTTAAATAGGTGAGAGAAACTTATTGCCCACTTGAATAAGTGGGACCAAGCCCAATAATTCTAGGCCCAAAATTTGTATTTTTCAAAATAAGTCTACATTCCAAAGGGTCTACTTTGAGAAAATTATATAGAATGCCCATGTAATGATCTTGATATTTTGCCCTCCATAAGAGAAGTCTTACAAAAATGTCATCTTTTTCACTTTAAGTTGAATTTAAAAATATTTTTGCCCCTCTACATCTTAACTATCTTTTAAAAAACTCTCTATGCTCAATTGTCTCTCAATTTTTTTTATTTTTCTCTTTCTTTAATTTTCTTTTATTTATTATTTTTCTCCTTTGTTTCTTTGTCTTTTTATTCTTTTTTTTTAAACTTTTATTTATTTCTTTTTCTTTATTTTTTATTATTTTTATTTTTTTTTCTTAACTTGTAGTTCTCTTTCTTTTTTTTCAAAAATTCTTTTTTCTTTTTTTTTTCTTTTTGTCTATTTCTATTTTTTTTAAATCTTGTCCACGGGACGTTACTTGTGAAATTTTTGGTCTATGTCTTGCCTTTGAGGCAAAAATTATAGAACATCACATAAATCAATACGTAATGTG
>JBCEWC010005379.1:0-17256 GCA_038996855.1 Solanum aculeatissimum
TATAAACATACATACATATTATCTTGAACTTGTTGCACGTATTTGTGGTGTCAATTAATTGATTAGAATTTAATTTTTAAAAGACTCCTAAATATAAAACCCTTTTTTAGGTCGTTTTTTTTTTATTTTTTTGGGGATATTTTGTAAACTTTTGACTACTTTTTTTGGGGAATCAAGACTATTTTAGTTGAAAAAAATTCTTTGTATAGAAATTTGACAAAATCTTCTCTATTTAGTTTTTATTTTATTTATTATAATCAATATTTAATATCATTAAATTGAAGAAAAATAGTGAAAAGAGAATTTTGTCTAAAGTGAAGTCTTTTAATGAAGGGCTTTTAACATAGTATATAGATTCCGCATACAACACTTGACCGCAGCCAAGATGCAAGTAGAGACTACAATTTCTAGTGGACCAACTAGTCACAATTTTAATTTTTTAATATAAATATATTATTTAAATAAAAATGATTAAATTTGTCCCACATAATTCTATATCAGTCGTTGAAGATATGACAGAAAAGATATTCATTCGATTTTAGTACAAAAATGTGCAAGACTTTTCACTTCAAGAAATGTTGCTACGAAATACACTATATATGTTACACAAGAAATTGAATATTTTTCTATAACATTCTCCGCTTGCCCATCACCTTCTTTTTCTTTTTTCAAAGATTAAATCACTCTTAGAAACTTATGCTTCAGCCAATTAAATAAATTTAAAAAAACATTAAAGAGTAAATTGTAAGCCGCACAATAAAAATAACATCATGAGAGCAAAAAATATTTATTTGTATATAAGAAATAATTAACAACTTAAAATTTTGTGTCACATAAATTGAGATAAAAAAAAAATAACATAGGGACTGTTCACTATTGAAGAATTTACGCAATTTTTTTCTTGAAAAGACACATGATTGATTGATATTCCATATATTTTTATTATTATTGATAAATGATGGTCAATAGTTCTAGAGGAATTCAAGTTCATCACACTAGAGGGTCCAAAAAGAATAATATTTTAGTGATTCATTAATTGTTGTACGAATTAATAGTATTCTACGTCTATAAATATAGAATAAATTCATCCAACCTTGTGCTAATTCACTCTTTTATCTATTGTACCAAAAAACATTCAATGAAGTTCCACCTGCTCTACACACTCACCATATTCTTGGTCAGTGACATTTAATTTTTACATAGTTTAAGTCTTATATTTTACTATTTATTTAATTTAAATTCTGAAAAAAAAAACTATCATATTTCCAAAATCATTATTTCTTTTTAAAAGAGTAGACGATTTATATGCTCAATAGTATGGAAAAAAGCTTAATCATAGTATGTTCATAATAGTAATAGAAAAATAATATATTTTTATATATATGCAGCTTACTTTTGTAGCAAGTAGTCATGCAGCTATATCTCCACAAGTTTATTGGAAAATAAAATTGCCTAACACTCAAATTCCCAAAGTGATTGAAGATTTACTTCCCCAAACAGGTTAGTTGTCTTCCAAATGCATAGTTATGCTTTTTATATATCAGTATGGTAAAAAGATTGTTAAAATAAACTTTCAGAGTTTTATGTATTTAAATTCTTGGCAATTTTGTTACTACAGAGGATGACATAAAGAAGAAAGTATACTATGGTTTACACCAACACGGAGCCTGGATTTTCCATGCTGCCACAGAGGATGAGATTCGTGAAATAAAAAATGATGATAATTTCCTTTATAAACCTTACTTCTTTGAAAAAGAACTAGTCAAAGGAAAAGTCATCGACTTCCCTTCTCTAAAGAACAAAAATGAAGCACCATTTTGGCCTCGTCAATTCGTAGAATCCATTCCCTTCTCATCAGATAAAATCCCACAAATTCTAAACCATTTCTCCATAGAAAGCAACTCAAAAGATGCTAAAACAATTGAGGAAACAGTCAGAGTTTGTGAAGAGCCCGCCATGAAAGGAGAGAAAAGAAAGTGTGCAACTTCTTTAGAGTCTATGGTAGATTTCGGGATATTCATGCTGGGAACAAACAATGTTAAAGTAATCACGACAGAGGTCCAAGGGGAAAATCAAATGGTGCAGAAATACACCATTAAACAAGTCCAACTCATGGGTGATGGGCTTAACATGATATGCCACAAACTTAACTACGCGTATGCAGTGCATTTTTGTCATGGCGGAGGAGGTACAAAGACATATATGGTATCGATGATCGGTGCTGATGGAACAAAGGTTAAAGCAGCAACAATATGCCACAAAGATACATCTCTTTGGAATCCAAAAGGATTGCCTTTTGTAGTGCTTAATGTTAAGCCTGGAGCTCCCTCTATTTGTCATTACCTTCAAGACGATCAAATCGTTTTTCTCCCTTAATAATATATATTTAAAGTTGCAAAAAATCATTTTCAGAAATCTCAATGGGTTATTACAACTTTTATACGTATGTTATTTGTACGTCCAATGTCAATGAACATATCCCAAGTTTGGAAAGCTCTAAATTCCACATTCACTCTGAAGGTGAGCTGCAACGCTCCACATAATTGTGTTATTTATGTATTCCATTAATTCAGTAAATTTTGCATGACATCTGGCTACTTTTTTCATTTTCTTTTGTTTATCATTATTTCAACCTCAACCCATCAAAACCAACGTTTTCTGCCTTGGCTTGATTTTTATGCTATTTAAAAATCAATAATATTTCATTTCATTTTGATGTTCACAAACCAACAAAATATTATGCATATTCTTTATAATTAGTCTTGTTATATGCACTTTGATCATCAAAGTGTGTACCCCATCTTATAACAAAAAATAAATAAATTATGAACTTATAAAAAAATAAATAATTCACTACAAAAGCAATTTTGATAAATTATTTATTTATAAAAATCCTATATATCATGATAAATTAAAAAATTTCTAAGCGACAATACAATATTTTCTTGATTCAAATAAGAAAGACGTAGAAGTTTAAAGAAACTTTAAGAGTCTTTCCACATCTAAAAGTCATATATTATAAAAGTCAATATTAGAAATATAATTAAATAAAAATTTAAAAGAAACTTGTGAAAAAACGATTGTCTAAAGAAAAATCTTTTAATGAAGAGCAAAAAGTTCAAACAACACTTTTAAGGCATTCACGCTTTTAATATAGCATAGATTATATATACATAATATATAATTTTTAATAAACAATTTTCCATGGAAAAAATGCAATACTCGAATGAAAATGAGTAAGGTATGATGCATATTTTATTTGTACTACAATGTCAGTAGTTTATGTATTATTCATTAAATTTATGTTGTTTAGTACACATTGAATTAGCTATGAAATAACCACCAAACCAGTAAAATGTATATTATATTTGGCTTAAATTTGTTGACCAATAACCAATCCAACTCACCCCTAACCTCAACCACTTGGTATTTCCTTGTGGTTTTACATTAAGGCTGCCCCCAATTACCATGGCGAGGCCATCTTTATAGAAAGAGTTGCACGAATCAGCTCTCTTACGTCTTATATTCATTCCACTTCAAGCAAATATTTAAGAATGGCAGGAAAGCAAAACCAGCCAAATCTGCACATGCTCCATAAGTGTATCGTTCAGACATCTTAATCTCTTTACTTAAAAACGGCAATAATGACACAATCGAGAGCACATATATAACAAGCTCAATGGGATTTCTACAATTTCTTCACTCATTTTAGCATTCTACTAAAAGTGAATCCACATACAGTTAGAATTACAAGGATGCAGAAAAGAAATACTTACAACCGATAACAAACCTCAGTTATTGCTTTATTCTAATAAATATCCTACATATGCGTCAACCAAAAAGAGTAAATGGAAGATGCAAGACTGGACCACTCGGATTGAATTGCAATCACCTGCCATTTCATGAAAACGATGAACGCGATCTCACCTAACTTGAAGACTCGAAAAAGGGAGGAAAGAACAAAACTGGACCATCACAGCCCAAAAATCTCAATCCAAAGCAATTGCACTAACCCTCGCCTAACTCAAAAGTCGATATCAATATCATCTGAAACTAAATCATGTAATCGAGACACCAACTAAAAAATCTATTCACACTAAATACAATCTGGAACAAACATTAGCTTCGGAAAAATGATATACATAGCCAAAGATGAGAATGTTGATGCCCTACCTATGTTAGTAGCTAAATGACCAATGTTGATGCCCTACCTATGTTAGTAGCTAAATGACCAGCTTTGACGCAACATATTTGATTAATATCATTGCAGCAGAAAACATATACACAAAAACATTTTGTGCACAATAGAGATGCAGTAAATCTTTGCTTTACTGGACTAAAGAATCCACCATGATGCGTATACCGTATCAGTAAAATGGGTCTCGAATTGGAAACTGTCACATTTATCAAAAGAGAGTGGAGGAACGGACAGAGCAGCACCAAAAACTCCAAAGGCTCACATCACGTAAATAAAAATCTGCACTTCGAAACAAATTTTGATCTTAACCACTTCCCACCACAAAGCAAACCCCCCAAAAAAGGGGGAAGATGATACATAAGATCCCCTCAAACGTGTCTCTGATTTTCAGTTAGACTTTCAGCTTAGTAGCTCCTGACTACTTTGACAGCTAACACTAAAAATGTTAGCATGAAATAGGAGCGCAGGAAAAGCCCCAAAGTTGTGTGTTTTACCATTTCTTTCATTAATCTTTTTAGCTCTTTTTTGTTTCCTGTTCTTTTTTTTCTTTTATTTGTTTCTCTTTCTTCATTTTTTCCTGCTCACCACATCCTATGCCACTTCCACCACCTCCCTTTTCTTTCATTTTCTTTTCTTTTGTTCTCTTACTTCGCGTTCTACTAATCCATACCATCACCTCCTTTCTCTTTAATTTTCTTTTCTTGTTTTCTTTCTTTTTGATCGTTCAGTTTCTTCGGCAAGGACCATTCTCAATGATTCTGATTTTCAGATTTTGTGCAAAGATAATTTGGTGCTTTAGCAGTGGTTTGGTGGTGGCTGATTTGAGAACAGTAATTTGGTGGTAGTTTTAATTTTTAGATTTTGTGAATGGGTGGTTTGGTTTGAGGAGATGTGGTGAAGGGAGGAATAAATATTGAATAGGAAAGTAAGAATAGAATTAAGAAAGAAAAGAAAATCAACGTGCAAAACATAATTATTATGTGACCAACACTGTTTTTGCTAAACTGCGAAAGGTCGTATTAAAACCATTCAAACTACTTCCGGGGGGTTTGGGGGGGATGTTACTTGAAACCTCGCAAACTTAAACTGTGTAATTGGAAAAAAAAGTATAGGACAATGATAGGTTTGCTACACAGTTACGAGATCTAAGACCTATCCGTTTGATATGTTGTATTTACAAGATCATTCCAAAATTTTGACAGAGGCTGAAGAAAATGATAAAATAGTAGGTAGATAATCAGCAGATGGCATTATAAAAGGTACAAAATCTTGTATGCAGCTGTGATTACTAATGAGAGTGGTGAAAACTACAAGAAGAATTGAGGAGTCTGGTATATTATGCGAATTGGATATAGAGGAGCTTATGATCATCTCAACTGAAATTTCCTCTTGGATACTTCGAGACAATTGGACTTTGGTGTCTAATGGATAAGCTGGATCAGATATTGCATCAGCACAATAAGGTTCACAGTTCTTGTTAGTTGTTAATGGCTCTCCAGCTGGTTTCTTCCCTTCAGAAAGGAGTTTTAAGATAGGGATATCCTTTGTCCCCTTTTCTTTTCATCATTGTTATGGAAGACTACATGATATGATTAGAAATGCTGAGGCAAGGAATCGGGTCAGGGGATTCAAAGTGAGTTCAAGGGTGGATAGTACTCTGAAGATTTCACACCTTAAAGTAAGCATACTTATTGTTCTGTGAGGCAAATTTGTGACCAAGTGAGAATGTTGAGGATCATTTTTATCTTGTTTGAAGCTGTATCTGGTTTACACCTAAACTGGACCAAAAGTTTTCTTTATCCAGTAAATGAGATAATCCAGTTACAGTCTTTAGCTAGAATCCTTGGAGGAAAAGTTTGTGCCCTGCATACTTAAGTGTCTAAGGATGCCTTTGTGAGCCAAAAGCAGGTCAAAGGACATCCAATGGTACCTCGGAGAAATGTGAGAAGAAACTATCTAATTGGAAGACTAATTATTTGTCTTGGAAGAGAAGGGGAAGCGCTTGAGAGAGAGGGAAGATGGACTACATAATGTTTTAATGGTTTTATATGGGATCAGTCTATGGAATCAGAAATCTTTGGCCTGTGGTCAGGCAGATATCTTCAATTAGAATAGGTAATGGTAGGAAGACATTATTTTGGGAGGACAATTGGTTAGACCAAGGACATCTGAAACAGAGTTTCCCAGAGATGTTTGTACTTTCTTTACAGCAGGAGGCAACTGTAGCTGATTTAGGAGCATCCTAGGATGGAACCCTCATTTTCAGAAGACCACTTAATGATTGGGAAATCTAGATCTTGGTAGAATTGTTACAAGTTTTGGAAAATGCAAGAATTTTCCTACTGCTGAGGATAGTTTAAGATGGCGATGATGAGAAACGAGGTAATTTTACTGTCAAATCTGCTTACAAGGACTGCAATACTTCCAACTTTCAAATTGAAGGGTGGCAATGGAAGTTGATTTGGAAGGTGAAAATACCTTACAAGGTTGCATGTTTCACCTGGTTGAAAGCCAGAGGATCAATGCTCACCCAGGAGAACCTTAGTAAGAGAGGATACCCTTTCTGTTCTAGATGTATTCTTTGTGGAGAGGAGTTAAAGACTATTCCGCATCTCTTTTTGCACTGTTAAGTGACTTCATAATTGTGGAGAATATTTCTCAGTTTCAGGGGTATAAGTTTGAGCTATATGCCTAGGAAGTAGGAACATTGTAGATGTTCTAGCAAGTTCGAACAAAGAAAGTTCCAAATCAAGCCAGAAGGAGAGACAGAAGGTCATTCCATCCTGTATTTGGTGGACAATATGGAAAGAAAGTAACAAAAAATGCTTTTAGATAAATCAAGTCACATCATCAAGAAGATAAAGTACAAGTGTTTAGTATTTTTGTATCATGATTCAATTTTTGATGCTTTAGACTCCATGTTAGATGATAGAGAAGCTGTAAATTCAGTCACTTTACTGGCATGAAATAATGCAGCAGCTGGAGACAACAGGAAGGAAGAGCAAAAGTTAATTCCATATAAAAAGCTTTTCTCAGGACACCATATTCAAGAATATAAGACATAGAGTCTTTGTATAGTCTTACTATCTATATAAGATACATTACCTGTTTCCTAAGATACATTTCCTGTTTCCAAAAAAAAAAATAGGACAAACTTGAAGGGGTTCACATGTTTTATCCCAAAAGGGGAAGATTCCCGTATCTCAAAGTGTTAATACCAACCTAAACCCATTTCTCATTATTTACCCACTAACAAACATGCAATTGATTAATGCTAAGGGTGCTTATTGATCATACAGCAAGGATTAGTAAAACAGAGATCAGTAATGCCGTGATTGTAATCGGGGATTAGTAATGTCGATGACTGTGATGCAAAGATTAATAGTGCAGAGATTGTATAAATGCAAGGATCTTTTCTTGCTGAGTTTATGCTGGCAACAGTACCACATAAAGCTTCATCTGGTAGGTGATCAGGAGAGTTTGATTAAACTCACTAAGTACCACAGAGAAGAGGTATTCAGATTTGCTCAAGATGTTTTATGTGAGCAAGAGGCAGAGATACATAGTTATTTATTCATGCATTGCAAAACAGCTGTAAATCTGTGAAACATGTTCTGCTGTATACTTGGGATAAGCTGGGTAATGCCAAGGACCTCATTTAATATGCTACAAAGTTGGGCAGGAGTGGAGAGGAGGATCACAAGAAGATTAGTGGAGAAGTATCCCAGCATGTGTTTGGTGGACCTTATGGAAAGAAAGAAACGAAAGAAGCCATGATGGGAAAGCTAGCAGTCTCCAGAAGATCAAGATGTAGAGTATAAGTTTTTTGTATTTTTGATGTAAACAAGATATAGTTGGGGGAGATAGATAGCTTAGTTGATTTCATAGGACAATTGTGAAGTGTCTATACATTGGTCTTAATGATATCCTCTAGGGTTGTAAATCCCAATCCACAAGCTTTTACATCATGGGCTTTTTGGCGTGAATATACAGTTACCATTATCCCCAAAATAAATGAAAAAAAAGGCACCTTGTACACTTAAGGCTTCCAAAAACTGTAAGGGCTCGTTTAGTACGAGGGATAAGAAATACTAATCCCGAGATTAATTTCAGTATGAGTTTATATCATGTTTGGTTGGGATAAAATTGCGGGATAACTTATCCCAGATTGTAGTATTACCTTTATCCCACATTGAGAATTGGATAACAATGCTGGGAAAAATAATTCCGGGATAACTTGTTTCCCGACCAAACAATCCCAAAGATTATTTCAGTATCATGTACCCAAACCTTTTTTACACCAAAACTGAAAATATAAAATACACTTCATCTCAACTTTTTGTATGAAATATACTTGTTCTCAAAACTTTGTTGAATGTTTAGCTTGATATATTACATACTAGTATACAATGTATGACTTAAAATATTTGTCTGCTTTTTGAACAAATTAAAAATTTCTCACAAGTACGAGGGTTAGTTGGTCATTTTAGTATTTTAATCTGTATACTATTAATAAGCACGTTCTTCTTCCACATTCTATCCAACATAAGATAATACATAAATTATCACATAACTTATGCAGGTATTATTTGTGAGTAAAACAAAAAGGATCAACCAAACAATGTATTAGTTATTGTTCATCTCTATGTGGAGATTAAATCTCCTCAATTTATAACCACACATAGTATAAACTTGAGTTGATTGTTATGTGGAGATCAGTCTCATATCTCCTAGAACCCAAACCAAACGATCCTTGAAGCCTACATAGGGGTGTCAAAAAAATATGAAAAACCGACCGAACTGAACCATACCTGACCGACTTATAGGATTTTCTAAATAAAACTGTGGACTTTTATTTAAGCTTATAATTGTCCCGAATAATTAGAGTGGTCTTTTTAATTTATATATAAACCCGAAAAAATCCCAAAATGAACTGAATAGCTTTACATATATGCAATATTTATACATTACCAAATATATTAAATTTAATATATAAAAATATTTTATAAATTATTTTTCAAATATAAAAAAAAAAAATTAGGCCATTGGACTTTGGGTCTTCCATGGATTAGATTAGTTTTTAACTTTTTAAAGGATACAACCATAGGACTCCTACGTTCATACCCAATTACCCATATTAATATAATAATATTGATATATCAAATAATTAGTTTACGGCTAAACACCAAAGCGGCAAAACCTAACAGACTAGACACTACATACTAGTTCTATTGAAAGTTCATCACTAACCAAGTCTAACGATTTTTGCCTACTTCTTCAGGAACGCACTCTCCACTCAAGTACTCAGGTATGTACTTTCATTCATATTCCCTGTTTTCCTTTTTAATTTTTTAGTCAAATTATATTTATAAAAATTGGAAAAAGTTTGTTGATATTAATTCCATGTTTGTTTGTTCTTTTTTTATTTTTTTTCCCGTATCATTTCATTTTTCTGATCAGTTTCTAGATATTATTTCTTGATCAGTTTGCATATTTAATTCTTGTTTATCGTTATAGTTCTTGATTTTTTTAAGCTTACTGGTATTGTTCTTGATTTTGCTTACTATTGTTGTTCTTGAGTTTTGTTGTTTATTGTTGTGGTCTACTCTTGTTTGTATATTGTAGAGGTTTTCCTTCCTTTATTTGTTTGTGTTGTAAAAGTTTATTGTTGTGTTGTCTTTACCCGTTTATTCGTCTTGTACCTGATTGTTTGATTAGTAGTCTACCTATATTTCATTATTTTTTGTTCAGTTATAGTTTTCTCTAGATTGGATCTCCTTAATCTATGTAGCTTAGTGAGTTTTTAGTTCTTAGTCTAGTGGCGTTGGGATCTTATGGTGGATTAGGGTCATGTCATCGGTTGGGGTCGGAGGTAAGGGGTAGGGGTGGTAAGAAGGGCACGGGCTTATTTAAGTTAAGGATAGGGTCGTGGAATATAGAATCACTTACAAGAAAATCCATTGAGCTAGTGAAGAGTCTTAAGAGACAAATTAATATAGCTTATGTTCAAGAGACCAGATGGGTAGGTACCAAAGCTCGAGACGTAGATGGGTTTAAGTTTTGGTACTCGGGTGGTTTTAGGGATAGAAATGGTGTGAGTATCCTAGTAGATGAGGACCTAAGGCAATATGTTGTTGAAGTTAGGAGGATCAATGATAGGATGATATTTATTAAGCTTGTGGTTAGTAGTCATGTAGTGAATGTAGTTAGTGCCTATGCGCCTCAAGTCGGCCTGGATGAGGTTGTGAGAGGCATACCAGATACAGAAAAAATCTTCATTGGGGGAGACTTTAATGGGCATATCGGTGCAACTTCTAGTGGATTTGACGATGTCCATGGAGGCTTTGGTTTTGGGGAGAGGAACGGGGGTGAGACGTTTCTCTTGGATTTTGCCAAAGTCTTTGAGTTAGCTATTGCTAAATCATATTTCCCAAAGAGGGAAAATCACTTAATTACCTTTCATAATAAGGTAGCTAAGACTCAGATTGACTACTTACTTCTTCGGAAGGGCGATAGAAGCCTTTGTAAGAATTGCAAGGTTATTCCAAGTGAAACTATTTCCACTCAACATAGGCTTCTAGTGATGGAATTAGAGATTAAGAGAAAAAACGAAGGAGGTTATTTATGCCCAACCAAGGATTAGATGGGAAGGCCTGGCTCCTGCCCTTTCTCGAGAGATGGAAGGAAAGTTGAGTAGTTTAGAGGCTTTGAGTAGTAGCGGAGATGTGAACAATATGTGGGACACTACTGTCGGTTGCATTAGACAAGTAGTTGCTGAGGTACTAGGGGTGTCGAGAGGGATCTTTAGAGGACGTCAGGGTGATTGGTAGTGGAATGACGAAGTCCAAGGCAAAGTGAAAGATAAGAAGATTGCTTATACGAAATGGTTGGAGTGTAGGGATAAGGATGAAAAGCGAAGGCTTAAGGATATCTATAAGACGACAAAGACAGAAGCAAGATGGCGGTGATGAGGGCTAAGACAATAGCGTTTAAGCGCTTGTATATGGAGCTAAGTGATAAAGGCGGGGACAAGAGATTGTATAGGCTTGCAAAAGAGAGAGAAAAGAAAACTCATGACTTGGACCAAGTGAAGTGCATTAAGGATGAGGAGGATGAGGTGTTGGTGGATGAGACTTCCATTAAGCTAAGGTGGCAAGCTTACTTTCATAAACTCTTAAACGAGAAAGGGGATAGAGATATTGAACTAGGTGAGTTGGCACACTCTGATAGTCATCGAGATTTTGGTTATTGCAGACGTTTCAGAGTTGAGGAGGTTAGATGTGCTATTAGCAGGATGAAGAGAGGAAGGGCGATCGGACCCGATGAGATTCCGGTGGATTTTTGGAAAAGCATGGTATAGAGTGGTTGACTAGACTATTAAATGCTATTATGAGGACTGCTAGGATGCCCGATGAATAGGAGTACCATGGTTCCATTGTATAAGAACAAGGGTGATATTCAAAATTGTAACAATTACAAGGGTTTCAAGTTGTTAAGCCACACTATGAAGCTATGGGAGAGAGTGGTAGAGATGAGGGTGAGAAAAGGAGTGTCTATTTCTACGAACCAGTTCGGATTCATGCTGGGGCGGTCGACCATTGAAGCAATTCATCTTGTTCGGAGATTAGTGGAGAAATATAGGAAAAATAAGGACCTTCATATGGTGTTTATTGATCTCGAGAAGGCCTGTGACAAAGTTTTGAGGGATGTCCTATGGAGGTGTCTAGAGGTGAAAGGTGTTCCAATGGCGTATGTTAGGGTGATAAAGGACATGTACGACGGAGCCAAAACTCGGGTAAGAACGGTGGGAGGAGACTCGGAATATTTTCCCGTTGAGATGGGACTTCATCAAGGATCTGCATTGAGCCCTTTTCTTTTTGCCTCGATGATGGATGAGCTGGTCTATTCAGGGAGGAGGTTCCATGGTGTATGCTATTTGCGGATGACATAGTATTAATTAATGAGACTCGGACTAAAGTTAATGATAAATTGGAGGTTGGAAGACATGCTTTGGAATCCAAAGGGTTCAAACTGAGCAGGACCAAAAAAAAATACTTGGAGTGGAAATTCAATGTTGGGAGGGATGAAGCAGACATGGATGTGAGGCTTGCCACTCAGTCTATTCCCAAGAGGGAAATATTTAAATATTTGGGGTCCATTATCGATAGTGGCGATATCGACGATGATGTCACACGTCGTATTGGAGCAGCATGGACGAAATGGAGGCTTGCCTCTAGAGTATTGTGTGATAAGAAGATACCACCTAAACTTAAAGGTAAGTTTTACAGTTCAGTGGTTAGACCGTCTTTGTTGTATGGGGTGGAGTGTTGGCCAATCAAAAACTCACATGTTCAGAAGATGCAGGTCGCGGAGATGAGGATGTTGAGATGGATGTGTGAACATACCATGAAGGATAAGATTAGGAATGAGACCATTCGAGAGTAGTTAGAGGTGGCCCTTGTGGCTGACAAGATGAGGGAAGCGAGACTACGATGGTTTGGACATGTGCAGAGAAGAAGCACCGAATCAAAAACTCACATGTTCAGAAGATGCAGGTCGCGGAGATGAGGATGTTGAGATGGATGTGTGAACATACCAGGTAGGATAAGATTAGGAATGAGACCATTTGAGGGCAGTTAGAGGTGGCCCTTGTGGCTGACAAGATAAGGGAAGCGAGACTACGATGGTTTGGACATGTGCAGAGAAGAAGCACCGATGCTCCGGTTAGGAGGTGCGACAAGTTGGATTTAGGGTTACTCGGAGGAGTAGAGGTAGACCGAAGAAGTATCGAGGGGAGGTGATTAGACATGATATGGCGAAACTTGACTTCACCGAGGACATGACCTTAGATAGAAAGAAGTGGAGGTCGCAAATTAGAGTGGCAGACTGATAGGCTAGTAGGGTAGTAGGGTTAATGTCTGGTCTTGGGATATAGAAGGGTAGTAGAATTAGTCGTATCTTTATATCTTGTGTGGTCATTATCCGCCTTATATTATCATTTGCTTTTCGTTATTAGTCGTTCTTACTTGTTTTTCTTTTCCTTTTCCCTTTTTTTCATATCTAGTTTATTTTGCTCATGGATTGTTGAGATGAGGGTTTTCCGAAAACAACCTCTCTACCCCTATGAGGTAGTGGTAAGGTCTGCGTACATTTTTACCCTCTCCAGACCCCACTTGTAGGATTCCACTGGGTATGTTGTTGTTTGTTTGTTCTTTTTTGATCCTATATGTTTTGAACTACAACTCTATAGCAACACACTAATTGCTTTAGTGTTTTAAAGTTATGTACATCATGGCAAAACAGATGATGTCATAACTGATTCAGAAGCAGGTATACCTCCTGGACCGCCTCAAAAACGAAAAAGGACCAATCAAGAAATCCCTCAAAAGGTTAGTAGTGATCAAGGCTCACAAATTTGGAATCACTTTACTAAAAATGAAGAAATTGATCCAAATATAGCTACATGAAATTACCTTTCGGGATGGCCCAGTGATTTGGGCTTGAGACTTCCATGTTGGAGGTCTCAAGTTTGAAACCCCTTGCCAGCGAAAGCAAGGGGTTTGTCTTTTGGGTCGAGCTCGTCGCACCGGGCTTGCCTAGTGCGGGTTACCTTTCCTATGTGGTTGGGGAGTTATTGCATAGGAGCGGGGGTTTACCCTGTGCACACTGAAAGGGTAGCAATTGCAGATTCCCCTTGTTATGGAAAAAAATATATAGCTACATTGTAATTATTGTAAGAACTACTTTCTTCTCCAAAGCGAAACGGCACTTTAGGTTTGTGGAACCATCTTGATCGATGCAAGTTCTATCCTTATAGAAGAGGAGAAAATCAAAAATCTATAACTGATTTTACAACCAAGGGTGAAAAAGGTGATGGAAAAGAAATTAGGAGACTGAGTTCACTTTATGACTTGATCTAGAAGAGATACTGGCTGCCATGAATTATTATTGATGAATTACCCTTTAAAATTGTAGGAGGAGATGGTTTTCAGAGATATTGCAAGGCACTTGAACCTAGATTCAAAATCACTTCAAGAAACACAAATATTCATATTAAAGAGAAATTTTAAAAAAAAAATATAGAAAGTAATGATTGTGTCTTACCCCAAATACTTGGATGTCAATCCAAAATCTCAATTATATGTGCCTCACAACACATTGGGTAGACGATGATTGGTTGTACCAGAAAAAGGATTTTAAATATTCAACTCATTGAGAACCACGCAGGAAGGATTACTGGTAGTTACATTGAGAAATGTTTAATTATTGGGGTGCAAAATACATGGGTAATGACATCTATAATACAAATATTTTCAGCTATAACACAGTCATGTATGACCGCATCGAATACTCTTTACAATTTCTTTAACTCCTCTCTTCAAACACTTATCTTATGTAGCTCTTCCAAGGATTTTGCACGTACGGTTGTTGAGTTTCTTTCCAGCAAGTGGTTTAGAAATGGGCTATAGACTACTTCTTTCTCTTCTCTTTCTGTACATATCTCTCTACTTCACTCATTATAGGCTATCACTGTCTGTCTCTGTACTCTTGCTCAGAATAGTGTGTCAACTGTTCACTATCTATTACATCGATCTCTCAAGTTAAACAATATGAAATGTTATTTTGTTTTAGCTTTTGCCAAGTATGAAAGAAAGGAAAAAAAGGAAGATTCTCACTGGTAAGATAAAACAATTACAATGGTTAGTTATTTATGAAGTGTACTTTTTTCAATGAATAATGATAAGTCAACGTTCTTGTGCTGAGTTTGAATATCATCAGATCGATTCTTTCCCTTGTCCCTATGCTCGTTGATGGAATAATATTTTGATGGCCCTTTACTTCTGCTTATATGGAAACCATAATTCTAGAAGTAAATATCTACCATCTTTTGTTCATTCAAAATTTTCTATCAAACTCAATGTTTATTTCTTTTACCTTCAGGTGGAGAGTTGGCTTATAAAGTAACTACTCTCTGGTCAGGAAGGGATTCATCAATACTAAATAACCCTTTAATCACATATACAATATGGAGTTTTGAATAAGCATAGGTTTGGAAGTTTCAAACTGTCCAGAATAGAGAAGATATTGATATCAAATATGAAGGTTCCATTATGCAGATATAAAGAAGAAGCTGTTATTTTCAAGTTACACGTACTTGATAGTTAACATTTCAGTAGAACTACTGTAGAACAAGGAAATGTGTTTTTCCCCTTATGCATTTTATTAAGTTGGTTCCTTTAAGGTTTGAATAAGAAGAAAATATTTAAATAATGATGTATTTTGAGGTGCATTTTAATAAGTAAAATTAACCGAACCTGTGCCAATACCAAAGAAAAACCAACATGATTGGAATGGTTGTAAAAAAATTAATTTTGTCATGTATTGTAAAATAACCGAAAAATTGGGATGGTATTATTTTTTAAACATAACTGGCCGAACCATCCCATTGACACCCCTAACTGGCTACATAAATTGTGGTCTACCATTGAAAAGAGAAGGCCAAGGATAGACAGTTCAAAATTCTCTATCATGGGAGCTAGGAGTTCCCATCATCAAGATTGAGCCAGGGACATTCATCCATTTACCAAAGAGTTCAAGAGAAATTCTATAAGACCAAACCATCAGTGCCTAATATTGATGGTAATACACCCTTTTTACACCACCAGGAGAAGGAAAATAGAATCTATACTAAACCAACCAAGCGCTCTATTCATTGACGCTTCAAAAGTAAAATTCTTAATACTTAATTCAACTTGGAGAAACCTGATCATATGATATAAAAGCTTAGGTGGCTCTCTAGATACACCAGATTCATCAGTAGTATAAATGGCCTATAACCACATCATATTTCCATTACCGAGCAACCATGAGAATGCATTGAGCCGAAGGTGATCCCACAAGACAAGATAGTAGACAAGTCACTCATAATGCATCACCATGATGAGGCAAACCCCTCCAAGACAATACATCATTGCAATTCACAAATACTGTTCATAATTAAAAACCAAATGCTACTCTTCTTCTATTGAAAGGCTGAAATATCTCGATGACTACCACTGCTCCATGACGAATTTTACAAGAGTCTAGCTTAAGAGGATCTTTTCCTTACGAATAATGCTGAATATTTGAACCTACATAAAAATCTCCAAAAATGCCGTCAATGTAATATCCCCAATATCATTATTTTGAAAGAGTCTGCAAATTTGCCTCTCTATGTATGTGAATATTGGCCTCTAACTAAGTACATTAAGACACCCAAATATGAATCTTTCACAATGAAGGTCTCAACACATGTAACTATTCCAGCAAAAATGAATGTTTGTAGGAAAGTTGCCTTATCTTAATAGTCATATCCACTACCCCATAACACTGCTTCTATCTAGAGCAAAAGGAGCTCGTTACTAGCCAAGCTCCATCTAACAGACATAATACCATGCCTGGATTGATGCCCCCAAAACAGGCACAATCTAAACTAAGAAAGATGGAACTTTAGACAGCCGAAAGCGAGACATTACAGCAGGGAAAACAAAGAAGAGAGATAAACATCAAATGATAGGGAAAGAAGTTAAAAGGCTGCTTCTCTTTCCTTTATGTGCTGCACCAGAAAAATCCCATTCCATTGTCAAGAAGAACATTCTACCATCTGAAGACACCTGAAATAGTTTTGTAACAGAAAACTCAGTGAAACTAACAATATGAGGCAAGATGAGTATGATAAGGAATAATAAAGCATCCGATAATCCAAATTACCAAATGCTCAAGAAGACTAATAATTACCACGACCATATCCACGTCCATATGGACGACCACCTCCATAGAAAGATGGATGTGGGCCTCTCACATACTGCAAGATTGCATAGAAAGAAATATCACAACCAGAGTTGAATAACACCAAGAAAGATGAAGTGAAACATCATACTCACATTAGAGCCATAATGATCACGTGCGTAGGGATCGCCACCAGTAGGAAAATTGTCTAACATAGAAGAGAGTAAATAAATAAATAATGGATCTAACAAACAAGAAGTTTGGGGGGGGGGGGGGGGGGGGGGGGGGGG
>JBCEWC010005380.1:0-25083 GCA_038996855.1 Solanum aculeatissimum
GCTATGATGGCTTGATCGAGGACTTTCGGATTCTCCTTCGCCATGTCACATCTAGGCCCCCTATCCGGGTCGTGACAGATTTGGAGTGAACATCATAGAGTATATATCACTTTTGTGTAGAAGCATAGCCCATAAATACTGCAGGGATGGCTCTAGGTGCAAATTTATCCAGGACCTTAGGACAGGATGCATAACATAGGCATCCAAGAGTCCTTAGATGAGACAAAGATGGGGGGTGAATATAAATCTTCTCAAAAGGAGATTTGAAGGTAAGGATTTTAGAGGGAAGTCTATTTATGATATGGACTATAGCACAAACACATTCACCCCAGAACTTGAGTGGAACAAATGCTTGAAATCTGATAAATCTAGTCATGTCTAGGATAGTTGTGTTTTCTTTTAGTAACACTATTTTGTTGTGGTGTATATACACATGTACTTTGATGGATAATACCAAGGCTACTTAGTAGATTTTGACATGCATGATTAAAGAACTCACAACCATTATCAGTTCTTAGAATCTTCACACCGGTGGAAAACACATTCTGGACTTGAGTGAGAAACCTTTTAAGCACTTCTAGAGTATCAGCCTTTGAAACAACTAGGAACACCCAGGTATATCTACTAAAATCATCAACAATTGTCACAAAGAATCTTTTTCCATTATGAGTAGACACTTTATAAGGACTCTATACATCACAGTGTAGCAAATCAAACACAACTTTTGATTCATGAGTGCTAATGGGAAAAGGTAGTTTGGTTTGTTTTTCTAGAGGACATACAGTGCAGTGAGTGTGATCCTGAATTCTCAAATGTCCAAGGTAGTCATGTCTTTTTATTATATCTATAGGAGCATGACCTAGTCTTTTATGCCACACATCAATAGAGCTATTACTAGAAACTGAGTTGACAGGTTTGGATTGATCACTACATACATTTACCAGATGCTTTGGAGCTTGAGTTGGTCCTTCCTTTAGTATGTAAAGCCCTTGTTCTTCCTTACCAATCCCCTTCACCTGACCAGTGTAGAGATCCTGGAAAATGCAAAAATCAGGAAAGAAACCTACCATGCATTATAACTCCTTAGTGACCTTTGCTATTGACAGTAGGTTGACCTTAAAATTCAGGTATATATAATACATTTGAAATGGTGTGTTTTTCAAGAACATTAGTGCTTCCAATATGTGAGACTCCAACAGTTTTTCCATTTAGCAAATGCACCTGATTTTTGGTCTTGTCAGATATTTCCTTAGCTCCTTTCAGTGAATCAAGTTTAGATATGATATGGTGTGTAGCTCCACTATCTACAATCTATTCATTACCATCATACCTACATAGGAAGGCTTTAGGATAACTACCTGCATCAGCAGCTGCTAAGTTGGCTGATGAGTCAGCTTTGCTCTCCACTTCTCCACTGGCTTTTGAGAGAAGCTGTAGAATTTGTTGATACTGATCCTTGGTGAAGAAGGCTCCAGGATGTGGTGATTGACTACTCTGATAAGCTGACTTCCCTTTGTTGTTGCTTTCTGAGGATTCCTGCTTGATGTTTTGTGTGAACTCAGCCTGATGTGCATACACTCTTGAGTTAGTAGGCTTTCTTTTTTACTTAAAATCTGAAGGATAGCCAACAATTTTGTAACATTGATCCTTCGAGTGACCCTTGCATCCACAATGCTCACATTGCAGGTGTGACTTCCTGACTTTATAGCTTTCTCCAGAAGTTCCTGCACCTCTTCCATAATTTCCACTAGGGGCATTACCTAAATTCCACTTATATGGAACTATTCCATGGTTGTTATGAGAATTCTTATGGTTGTACATAGCCATGCCTTCTATAGACTCTGGTTTTGAAG
Organism: Solanum aculeatissimum; assembly: GCA_038996855.1. Classification (NCBI taxonomy): domain Eukaryota; kingdom Viridiplantae; phylum Streptophyta; class Magnoliopsida; order Solanales; family Solanaceae; genus Solanum; species Solanum aculeatissimum. The sequence continues at coordinate 1,854 of JBCEWC010005380.1, forward strand.
TAGATGTGAGGTTTCTCTGACTCTCTTGATCAACAAGTAATGCATATGCCTTGTTTAATGAAGGAGTAGGACTCATCATGAGAATCTGACTCCTAGGTTGAGAATAGGACTCATTTAACCCCATTAAAAACTGTAGTAACCTTTGATACTCACAATGTTCACTAAATTTCTTTGATTCAGGGCAAGGACACCCAGGACAAAGCATGAGGGCATCATATTCATCCCAGAGTTCTCTTAATCTGGAGAAGTACTCAGCTATAGCCATTGTTCCTTAAAGGCATGTATGAATTTCTCTGTGTAGATGGAAGATCCTTGAGCCATTAACACTATCGAATCTTTCTTTCAAATCAAGCCAGACTTTTCTAGCATCAAAGGCATATACAATAGAGCTAGGTCCAGGTCGAACAACATTCATGATCCAAGATAACACCACAACATTATATTTTTCCCATTGATCATGTAATTCAGGCTCAAACTTAGATTTGAGGAATCTACCATCAATGAATCCTAACTTACTTTGACCTACAAGTCCAATTCTAAAGGATCTACTCCACAAAGGATAACTCTCAGATCCGGTTAGCTGCAGAGAAATCAAGGCACTACCTGGAGTGTCTGTAGGTTGGAGGAAGAGTGGGTGATTGTGATCTATCACAGGGAAGGTGGTTGTACGAGCACCTCTGCTACTAGTTCCTTCGACTGTTGTATTTTCCATTGGAGGAGAATTATAAATTTCCCCTTTTACTTCGACTTCAACAGTTGATTTTGCAGCTCTTTAGGAGTGGGACTTTGAACCTATGATCGTTGGCTCTGATACCATGTAAACTCCAACATTGGAGATTCTGATTCATAGTAAATGCACCATTTGAGGTGTTGGAATGCAGAGAAGAAGAAGAGAAAGAAAATTTATTTTATTGAAGATAGTTCAGATTTGATTAGTTACAATAGTGAGCAGTATACATATATATATACATGTGCGCACACACTCTTCTCATGACTAACTAACCACAACTAACTTGTGACACCTCATCATTCTCTAACTAACTCTTAGCTAGTTAGTTATTCACACCATATAGCTTGTAACTAACTCTACTAACTCAACAGAATGATACATGATTTTGAAAACTTGTGTTTGTTTTTCTATAGAGGAACTTTGTGAGGGACTTACACAAATTATTTTTTAATTATTCTTTATATTGTAAAGAAATATTTTGATGGGGGACTGTTAATTAGTTTTAAATATATTACATATATGTATTTTGATATGCATGTGCAATATAATGGATGTAATTTTATATACATGCGTGTGTATATATGCATATATATAAGAAGGAAGTTGTTATTGAAAATTGACATAAATAGTTCTCTACCAAAATAATAGCCACGAAATATATGTGCAAGTTATTGTGTTGCCTTAGAATGTTTTACTTAATGTAAAAGATAAATGCATAGGAATAATTAACTACGTTATGGTTTTGTGTGTTGGAGAATTGGGGAGCTGCTTTCCGGCAAGGAAGTGCTTAGCCAATGAAAAAGCTCTAGCAGGCTGATAACTTGGCACTTGATGTCCTGCTCCTCTTACTGTCGCAAATGTCAAATTTCCTCTGTATACTTGTGCGTATCCACCAACCTATTTAAATAACATACCAAAAAATTGCGATAAAAAAAATTATTTAACTTTCACAATCCAAAAGATACTAGTATGGAGGAATAATAAAGATGATTTATTCTCGATGCAAATTTGTGAGTGCTGATTATTCTCCAATTTTTGTCAATTTTAAATTTATACATATTTAATAAATATTACAAATTTTATATTAAAAGAAAATTTATGTTAAAATACTTTTGGATGACTTAATAGTATTAAAAACTCTTTATACTGACCATTTGTATAACTAACTAGTACACGCACCTCATAATCATTATGGAACCAGGGATACCATGGTGTTTCAACACGAAGCTTCATTTTCTTAATAGATCTTTTAGTCGAAGTTACTGGTACTATTCCATCAGTGTCCCCACTGCATTTGTTCAAATCCAAAAACAAACTATAACCATAAAGAAATTGAATAATAAAAGTACAATAAGTAACAAAAACACAAGAAAATGGTGGGTCGAAGAGTTTAATTAAATTGTTCACCTGAATATCCATACTCTTATTCCATTGGCCATAACTTTTTTGAGAACAGGAATTATTGTTAGTGGGCTATCCTTCCAACTTTCTATGACTTCACTGCAATTTAATTAGTAATTATATGTAGATTATGTAGTAATTATACAAGGTTAGCTAGAATGTTTAACTGAAAATACCTGCATGGTTGCCAATTATACTTAATTTTGGTGACATTGGCATGAAGAGCCTTTTGAACATCACGACGATTCATGTAGGCAATTACATAATCATCACTGCATGGATCGATCGCTTGCTGCATTCGATTATTAATCGTGTTAATTAGCAATATATATATATATGCATACTCCAATTACATCAATCATAATTAAATAATTTTTGTGACTTTGTGTGAAAAGAACTAATATCATTTGAGATATTAACTCGTTAAAAATCGAAAACTTACTGAATTTTTGTTGTGCGTATAATCATGAGCAGTACTCCTGAGGTCATCAGACTTGGGGCATAACGGGGCATATATGTTGTAAAGATCGATGGGTTTCGTATCTGTAATCGCTGTATCGATGGCATTATCGCATTCGGGTGGTTGGGGAAGAGCCTTGTCTGAGAAATTACAGTATCTCTCAATTTGCTCGAAAATTTCATCTGGAATCAACCCATGACTTGCATGGTACTCAAACATCCCTTGTTCATCTGTCTCAAAATTTAGCACTGCATTCCCAATCTGAAAGAAAGAACAAAAACCATAAAATATTATTGAACATTTTCAGTTGAGTTGTGTGAGGAAATGGGCGGAGTTAGGTGGCGCAAGGAGTTCATCAAAACACTCTTTGTTAGAAATATATACTAGATGTATATATAAAACGCTGAATTTCCTTAGCTTTTTTATATTTTGAATCTTCTTAGTGAAAATCTTGAGTGTGTCATCGTGGGACCATGAATTTTTAAATTATAATAACAACATCAATCCACACAAAATATTCTTTTCTCCAAGTATTATTTTTTATGTTAAACATATGGTTAACTATCATAATACTCATTTTATTGCTAATATCTTTTTTTCTGTAGTACATATATATTTTGAGTACGAAAGAGTAGAATCTTCCAAGTAAGGAAGCAATAATCATTATTCCATACAAACATTTATATGGATTAAATTGATATCTCATTCCAAATATAATTAATTAATTGAAAAAATATATAGCACAATTCAAAATCATAGTGTAACATGTTGATCAATGAAATTAATGAAAATCATAAAAAACAGAAATCCTCCATCAAAGGAAAGTGGTCTAACGATTTATAAAAATGGATGTAAATTGTAAGCTATCATAAATTTTACTAGGCATATATTTTTATAAAAGAAATAGCATTAAAATCCAATTTTAAAATGGAGAATGGTGAGAAAAGTAAAGTATATAACTTTACCATTATCCCTTTTAGATTAATAAGAGTCTTCTTAGCAAGCTTCTTGTGCTGGAGGATTATTTCTGCCAATTGAGGTACAAAATGCCCAGCATAACTCTCACCAGCAATATAAAAATCTCTTTTCTTGTACTCTGGAAACCTTTGCATCCAATTCAATAAGAATATTAAATTGTCAATGGCTGTATGTCTATCTCCATTTGATTTGACGTTAGAAGTTGTATTTGAATATGAAAATCCAACGCCAGCTGGGGACTCCAAGAATAATATATTTGCCGCTATAAATAGGAAATAAATATTCAAATTAAGTTGAGACAACTTTTCTCAATTTCAACAAGCAAAAAAAAATTATAAAATTCTCCAAAACAAACAATGGTAATTACCATGATTCCATGCGTTATGATTCCTATACAATGTCTTCCCATCTCTATGGACTCTAAATGGTCCAATTTCCTCCATGGCCCCATAAGCAAGTGAAGAACAACCAGGACCTACCATACACAAGTCTATCATTAGAGGCGAATCTAAAGGATGAATTTAATCTTGACTGTATGTGTACATTTTAAATATGCATATACACATAGTTCGAGTCCAGTTGATCATATAGAACCTGCCCTTAGATTCATCTCAGTTTGTAGTTCAATAATATGGATTATCAACAAATAAAAGTAAGTTATACTTGTGTACCTCCATTTAGCCATAAGAGAAGAGGCAATGACTTGGAATTCTTATGAGCTTCAACAAAATAATAAAACAAGGCACGACCAGCAGATTTGTTGACTGTGACATATCCACCATATTGTTTGAATTTGACAAGTGGTTGACCTGGCAATTTCTTGATTTGATCTTTATCTTTCAACCCATTTTGAGAAAGAACAAATTTATCTAATTCTAAATAATCAATGGCTGAACTAAAATGGCTATTATTATGATCAATGGTTGAATCTTTTTTCAATAATTTTGTTAAGTAAAGTTTGCCAACACCATGACTATGCCTCTTTATTTCATGACTTGAAGCCACAATTTGTGAAAGAAGGAGGGTTAGGAGGAACAAAATGATTTTTTCCATTTCTTTTGAATTTGGCTAATATAATGATGATTCTGTGTATATACAGTTTGGTATGTACTAATAATTCATTTGGACTGGATTTGTCTGTGATATGATATTAAATTACTTAAAAAGGAAGATTGGCTAACCATATAAGAAAGATCTGCGATCCAGTATATTTAATTACACTACAAGTATTCTTTTAATAACTAATAAAAAATCATTATTTTTTCGGTTGAGAATTTATTTTTCATCATGCATTCTGTCAATCATTGAAAAAGTATTGAGGAGAGATGATTAGACAGAATATGGCACAACTTCATATTACCGAGTGCATAGCCTTAGATAGAAAGGAGTGAAGGTCGCGTATTAGGGTAGAAATTTAGTAGGGGTAGAATGTTGTCTTGACTTGTGACGATTTTACGTTTATCATAGGATTAATCGTATTATTATAGTTGTGTTGTTATTGCTCTTTGATTGTTTTGCTATTTTTTTTTAGAATTGACATTACTCTTTGTTTTAGCAGTTATTATATATTTACCATTTTTTTTCTTTTACTTGGGACGGATATATTTGAGCCGAGAATATTTTGACAACCTCTCTATTTCTATGAGATATTGATAAGGTCCGCGCACACTCTCTCCTCTTCAAACCCTACTTTATGTAATTATTATTGTTATTGTTATTATTCTCTCAATGAGCTTGTTCCATAAAAATGAGTGTAAAATCTGATTCGTGATGGAAAAGTTCTTTATTTCTAGCGGTATTTGAAAATAAACTCCCAATTATATTGCAATTGGGATTTTTTTTTTTTAAAGTAATTTTGGACCAGAAGTCCTGTTTTATTTCATCACCAAAATACCAAAAAATACATAAATATTGGCCCAACAGCCAATACAAATTAGGAAAGCTGAGCCCACAATGAGCTCAGCTATAGACAAATAAATTGCAATGGGATTTAACTACCAATTTTATTATGAATTTAATTTAGAAAGAAATATGTGGGGATTTTATATTTTACATAATTGGGTGTTGTATTCCGTCAGACGTACCAAACGACACAACCACATGGTTTAAGCTGTCCAATTTCATCCTACATCAATATCTATATCATCTCAAATTTTTCAATCCAAATTCGAATTTAATTTAGGCCAATATAAATGCAATCACCGAACATTAATCGAAAGAATTTTTAAAAAAAAATTAATTAATCATTGTGCCTTTTAGAATCTGGGAGATCAGTTCCATCAAGAAAATGCATGATAAGTGAAAGGGCTCTAGCTGCCTCATAGCTTGGAACTTGATGTCCTGCCCCTCTAACTGTAGCAAATGTCATGTCTCCTTTATATACTTGTGTATATCCACCAACCTATAGGTTTAAAAACAATACAAATACAAAATCAATTAAAATAAACTTTAATTTAAAATAATATTGAATTTATTATAAATAATTAAATGGAAATTATTAATTTAGAGGCTAAAAATATTATTACCTCTCCATTGAGGAACCAAGGATGCCACGGAGTTTTGATAGGAAGGTTCATTGTCTTAATAGATTTCTTAGTTGAAGTAACAGGCACCCTTCCATCAGTGTCACCACTGCATGCATTTTCAAAAAATATAAAAAAGTTCAAAAGATTATTTACAATTAACAAGCTTTTTTGAAGAAAAAAATTGCTTTTATTTAAGCAAATTGGTATATGAATGCCCTAATTATTGAAATTAAGGAGGTTTCAACAACCATCTAAATTATCATGAACTGATTAAGGACATTTAATCTTCAACTTAAAATATGCAGTGTTTTGATATTTTTGCTTGTGAATATTTACAATTTTTTCATAATTATTAAATATTCCAGGACTTAATTACACATGTTATATTAAGTTTGTAACGTTGCTCCATATTTGACAATAATATAGTTTTAAGAATAATCCATATGTAACATATATATGCATAAAGAGGTTAAAATTTCATGAACTAGAACTAATTGGATGTTAAATGTATTGAAATATATATCACCAAAATAAAATTTTATTAATAATTGAAAACCATAATTGCTATTAAAAGAATATCATAATTCCAATTAATTCCAAAAAATTAAACATATATATCTTGCTCATTATTATTTGGATAGTCAAAAGATTTTTTCTTAATCATTATTTTTTTAAAATACTTTATTGAATTATTAACTATTGTGATTTATACTTTAATACATTTTATGTAGTTTTTAGATATGTAAGCTTTATTTCCAAAAAAATTAAAATTTATGTCTGAATTTACATCAAATATTGATTAGCTTGATCCTTGTACTCCGAATTAAGTCAAATAAAACAGGGGAATAGTATCTAAAATGTTAATTTCTGTAAATGCATGATCATTGTAAGGTCATTGAAGTAATATAAACATTAAAAAAAAACACTTATTGTTTAATCAAATTACTAAATAACCAAACATTTAGATGATATAAACGTGAAGATAATAAAAACAGAAAGAAATAAGCCAAATAAAAGAAAATGATGAGTGGAGGATAAAATGGTCACCTGAATATCCACACTCGAATATCATTTGCCATAAACTCTCTGAGAAGAGGAACAATGGTTGATGGACTATCTGTCCAATTTTGTAGGACATCACTGCAGTATTTATTTTAACATAAGTTCAGTTTAATAAGTAAAAGTATACTGATATATAGCAAATTATAATTATTATAAATATACCTGCATGACTGCCAAGTAGAACATTTATTGTTGGTAACATTGGCATGAAGAGCCTTTTGAACATCAGGCCTATTCATGTAGACAGTTGTGTAATAGTCACTACAAGGATCGATCACTGACTGCATGGTATACCAAGAGTTATAACTTATATGTATCGAATAAAATCAATGAATTAATATAAGTGCGTAGTGTGGCTCAAAATAATGACTCACAGACGGCTTCTTGGGCTTGGTAGTGAGGTTGGCATCGAGGCAGAGAGGAGCATAAATCGCGAAAATATTGAGAGGTATATCGTTATATGCTTTATCTTGTGCCTCCTTGCACTTGGCCGATTCTTTATTACCTCTGAATTTGCATTGCTTTTCGACTTCATCTTTAACCTCACCAGAAATTAAGGCATGACTTGCAAAATACTCGTATACTCCTCTTGCATCTGATTCTTCATTAATTACTGCATTACCAATCTGCAGCCAAAACATAATCTTTGAAAATAAACACATACAAAAGTTAATTATGTGGGACTTTGAGAAGAAGAGGCATACCATGATTCCTTTAAGATTAATGATATTTTTGTTGGCCTTCTTGTTGTGATATAGAATTGTATGTGCCAATTGAGGTACATAATGTCCAGCATAACTCTCTCCAGATATGTAAAAATCTCTATATTTGTATTCTGGAAATCTTTGGAGCCAATTTATTAAGAACTGATAATTATCATTAGCTGTTTTTCTATCTCCTCCAGTCGTAACATCAGTGGATGTGTTAGAATAGGAAAATCCTACTCCAGCAGGAGATTCCACAAACAACACATTGGCAGCTAATAATATTTATCAAAAGAAAAACAATAATATTGGTCAGAGAGATATAACATAGTACTTAGTAATCTAGCTAGGTGAAACGGAATTTTTTTTTTTTTAAATTTACCATGGTTCCATGCAAAATTATTTATGTGAAGTGTTTTTCCATCACTGTTTACTCTAAATGGTCCAAGTTCTTGAAAGGCTCCATATGCAAGAGAAGAACATCCGGGACCTGTCCCAAAAAGAATTACGTTTAACAAAATAAGAAAAATTATTACACAATGAGTTTTTAAAATTTGAAATCTCATCTATATAGACATGAAATTTAACTAGGAATCTAGTTGTAAATACTACAACACAAATACAAGTATATATATTTACCTTTCGATGTAGAAAAAATGTTGTTAATTTTTCATAATTTATTTTGGAGTTTTTGGTCATAACATTCAGTGGAGAGTTGAGGTAATCTAGTATAAGTGGCAGATGAAATAATTTTTGCGACTGATGGTATAAAATTACTAGTTGCTACACCATAAGAAAATGAGGCTTACCATACCATCAGTCAACTGTTGGTTGAAATGAATAATCTGAAATTATTTTATATCTATATATGTGAGATTCCAAATTTAGAAATTCAATAAACAAACATAAGTTGACTCTATGGTACTCTCTCTGTTTCAATGAATTTTTTTTTTTTGATAAAATTTTAATTTTAACTTTTCACGTGATAGGTTTAAAATCATAAAATTAAAAGGCATTTTGAAAAAAAAAATTGTTCTCTTAAACTTGATATCAAGTCAAACTAGATTTTAAACGGAGGGAGTATATTATAGGGACGGCCAGGATATTTAAGAAATTCACTCATAAATATAAGTAAATTGTTTAGATGAATTACCTCCATTAAGCCAAAGAAGAAGAGGCAAAGATTCCTTAGAACGTTGAGCTTCAACAAAGTAATAATAGAAAGCTCTTCCAGCAGATTTATCAACCGTAACATATCCACCATATTGCTCAAATCTTACTGGAGGTTGTCCAGGAAGTTTCTGGATTCTATCATTTTCTTTCAAACCCTCTTGATTAGAAATTTGAAAATATTGTTTATCATCAAAATTTGATGCATTAAAAAGGCTTTTGTCAATGTTGAAATTCTGATTCAACTTAGCCTTGTAAAATTGTTCAAGAGTTTCACTTTGAGTCTTGATGCCTCCTCCCTTGATTTGAGACACGATGATTGAAAGAAAAAGAGTGAATAAAACAAGACAAGTTGTGGACTTGAATGTCTCCATCAAAAGTAATAATTTTTTTTGTTTTTCCTTTGAGAATTTTTTTTCTGACAAGTGTAAAAGAGAGGAGCATTATTGGATTTTTATATCATGACAGCATATGGGGTTTATCTTACCAGATTTTCACAATCAGATGATTTATTTATAAATAAGGAAAAATAGTTTTAAAATTCTGATATTTTATCACCCCGATCCCTGAATTTTCATCTAAGCACTTTGAACTTATTCAAAACTAAATATTTTGAATATCACTGACCAATCTTATGCCATATTTATTTTATTGAGTCACAATAAATTGTGATTACATGTATTTAAAGGAGAGTAAATATTACAATCATTTTAATTTTAAAAAAAATTAGAAGGAAAAAAAAGACAACAATGAAAAGAAAGTTTCCCCATCTCCATCTATCTACTTTTTATTCTACTTCCCTTAATCATTGTCAGTCTTAGTTATAAATATTTTTAATAAATTAGCTCTATATTTTCTTTTATATCAATATCCTCTTTTATTTATAAAACTGTCACATCTCGAACCTGTATCTTGAACGTGACTGGCACTTGAAAACCATCATTGATTCCACGTGAACCACTTGGCTTGGCTAATTTGCTCAGCAAAAGACTCAAACAATAAGGGTAAACCAACGCATACATTAGAAGATCATATCGCTAAAGTCTTAATAGAGAATCAAAATAACTCAAAGTTGTCCAACATGAAACCAAAGGAAATAACTGAAATATTATTTGTCTTGTCTAAGAAGCCTCTATAAGCCTGACTCCAAATAGGTATCAAGATAGGCCCCTTGCTACCCAAACTGAATAATAATACTGAAAAGAAAGACATAGGCCCCTCTGGTTGCAAGGTGGGCTCACCACAATTGAATAGAAATTGGATCTCAATCAGTTAGGTTCGAGTTATGAAAACACAAGGGAATATCAAGTTTCATTAAGACTATCATCATGTTCTTTCAATGTAAAACATATTTTTGAAAGTATTCACCTCCCGTCAAACTCTTTCTCAAATTATTTGTTATGGTCAAAACTCATGCTCATTTAGGCTCAGTAAAATATGCTACAAATCAGTTCAAAACATCAAATCTCAAGTCAAAAATAACACTTTATTTTATATAGAAAATTCATCAATATAGTCATCAAATAATGCTTGAAAGAATTATTACATTAACTCAACTATGGTTCATGCGAATGAATACATAAATACACATTTCAATCATTTATTTGACTCTTAGGCATCATCATCAAGCGATTAAATACAAGAAAACTTAAGAAGTATTATTTGCCTCAAAAACTCAATTCTAGAATTAGGGAAAAACTCAACTCAAACACAATTGGGAAGAATTGACATGTGGGGTTGGATGAACTCAATCTAACGCTATGAATAGCCTTACATACCTGGGAGACTTAGATTCTTGAAGAACTTTAAAAAACCTCACTAGATTCTCTTGAAACCCTACCTTTTCTCCTCTTGATGAAACCTTGTTCTAAGTCTTGAGAATGTGTTTGAGCATAATGAGGTTGAATGGTAATGTTTAGGGACTTAATTAGGTATAAAACTGGTAAGTTTAGGCTTAGAAAGGATGAAAAAGGACCAAAATATGCCTTCTTAAAACATTGCCCTATTCGTCTATGGGGCAATCTACGGTTCGTAGAAGCTTATACAGGTCGAGGTCGTGGAACTCATTCTATGAGCCCAAACTACAACCCGTAGTTGGGTCTGAATAAATTGGGACCAAAATAAATAACCTGGAGGAACTTTTCACGAGGCTATGTTTATGAGTCGTCAACCCATCTACGACCCATAATTCAGGGTTCGTAGATGGTGCCTAGAAAACTTTGCTCGATAGGGCTTCACTTAAATGGTCATAACTTTTTACTCCAAACTCGAAATGAGGTAATCTTGGAGGCGTTGGAAAGAGAAATCAGAGACCTATAATTTGATAGGTTGTGGGTCACCTAACTCTTTATATTCTAGGAGATATGGTCATTTTAAGTTGACCCTTTTATGAACTCATACGAAAACTTAGTCGATAGAAATTCTTTGGACTTAACTTGATGTGAAAGATCCCTTATGATCTTAAACCACATCCAATAGGCTTTAAATACTTAAGAATTGATCCTAACATGTATATACAATTTAGAAGTCATTGGGTCACCTAACTTTTATAAAAACCAAACATCGAAACACAATTGGTAAAGAAGTTTTTAACTTAATATTGTACTAGAGGGTTCTTGTGACTTAACTCATCTCTAAATCTATTTCCACACTAAGAAATTGACTTTAACACCTATGCTTAATTAAGAATCATCGACTACAATCTTACAATATATGAAGAATAGTTTGGTCTTAGCTAAAAATTTTAAGGTGTAACATACTTTTTATCATCTAGCCACATGAATATCAAATTAAATAACTTCCACACATCACTACTTAAATAGATAAAGAGAATCACATACTAGCATTTTTCTATCTTTATTAATTAATTATCAATATTTGTCGAAAATCTCCTTTTTTCATCTCATAAAAATCTGAAAGCTCTCTCCATAAACCCTACTATATTATACAACAACACAGAAATTTGTGAGAAAGAGCAAACACGTAATCCATAATGCATTAAGTCGTTTAAAATTAACAATAAGAATATAAAGGGGAAGTAATAATTGACTAGAAAATTACTAGTCCATTAATAATTATATGACTTAGAATCAGGAAGATCAGTTCCATCAAGAAAATGCATCACAAGTGAAAGGGCTCTAGCTGCCTCATAGCTTGGAACTTGATGTCCTGCCCCTCTCACAGTAGCAAATGTCATGTCCCCTTTATGTACTTGTGTATATCCACCAACCTATAAATTTAAAAACACAACATAAATACAAAATCAATCAAAAAAAAAAAACTTTAGTTTAAAATAAGATTGAATTTATTATAAATATTTAAATGGAAATTATTATTTTACTAGCTAAAACTGTTATTACCTCTTCATTTAGGAACCAGGGATGCCACGGAGTTTTGATAGGAAGGTTCATTGTCTTAATAGATTTCTTAGTTGAAGTAACAGGCACCCTTCCATCAGTGTCACCACTGCATGCATTTTCAAAAATAATGTAACAAATTTTAAAAGCTTATTTTCAATTTATAAGTTTTTTTTTAAGAAAAGGACTCTTTTTAGTTAAGCAAATAGGTATAAAAATTCCCTAATTATATTATTCAAAATGAAGAAAGTTACAACAAACATCTAAATTACCATGAATCTAAATAAATAAATAAGTGAAACAAAAATAAAAAGGTCACCTGAATATCCACACTCGAATATCATTTGCCATAAACTCTTTAAGAAGAGGAATAACCGTTGATGGACTGTCTGTCCAATTTGTCAGGACGTCACTGAAATTTTTATTTTTAACATAAGCTTATTAAAAAAAATATTTTAAAACAAATTACTAATACGAATAAACAAGAGTATAATAATAATAGCTAATTAAAACTATACCTGCATGGCTGCCAATCAGAATATTGAATGTTGGTAACATTGGCATGGAGAGCCTTTTGAACATCAGGCCTATTCATGTAGGCAATTGTGTAATAGTCACTACATGGATCGATCACTGACTGCATGGTATACAATAACAACATATTTAGTATAATTTTATAAATGATGTTCAGAAGATCAAAATTATAAGACGTACCGAAGGTCTTTTGGGCTTCGAAGTGAGATTGGTATTGTGGCAAAGTGGAGCATATATGGCATAGACATCAATGTGATGATGAGTATCATAACCTACTATTTTTCCAGCCATTTTGCACTCCTCTGATTCTTCACTCTCTGGGATTGTGAAGTTGCATTGCTTCTGGATTTCAGCTTCAACTTCATCAGAAATTAAGGCATGACTTGCAAAATATTCGTACATTCCTCTTGTATCTGTCTCGTCATTAATCACTGCATTACCAATCTGCAACCACAATCAACGTTTTATGTGTGTGCATATTTGATTAATTAAAATATACTATATTTACTTATGATTAATATTGAGAACGTATAGTATTGGAAGTTGTAGAAAAATAAGATGAAAATATGTATATTATCTTGACTTTTATATTTGTAGAGGAGAATATGTGAAATTGACAGGATGTCCTAAAGGTTTTTGTGCTAATTATAGTAATCATAAGGACTAGAGTTGAATATTCCAAACTTGAGGGAGTAGATCGTACTCTTGAAAACTTAAAAGGATTATTTTCATACCATCTTTAATTCTTTTTTACGAAAAGTACCTATACGACGGCTCACCCACTTTGACCGCTATTTTTCGCATATTCCCAATAATTTACGTTGCACCAATTGATACAAACAAATTTTAAAAGGGATGTAAAAAATTGAAACTTGGATCTAAAATAAATTTTAAATTTATATATAACTATAAATTATTTTATTAAAAAATAAAAAAAAATTAAAAATTAAATTATTTTAAATTATGAAAATATGACCTTTTTTCCCAAATCACATTAATTGAAACAAGAAAAATATCTTATAAGACAAGATAATACTTTACGATAATTCTTTATAACTACATGTGCATAATTAATCACATCATGTCAGGATAATAATAATTTATGAATTTTGAATTTTAATGTTATGAATTCAATCCTTAGAATTATTAATATTAAAATATATTAATAAAAATTATAATTTTATATATCTCTTATTTATTATTATTTTAATAAATTTTTATAAATAAAATTATAATTTATTGTATTTTTTAATAAAAATATTAAATTCAGATGAAGAGTGTTTATTCTGATTGTAGTAGTATGATAAATAATGATAATCTATACTATATTAAAAGCGTGAAGACCCTTAGAAATGTTGTTTGGACTTTTTGTCCTTCATCAAAAGACTGTGTTTAAGATAAAATTGTTTTTTCACCAATTTTCTTTAAATTATTATTTAATTATATTTATAATATTAACTTTTAAAATATATGAAAGGAAGTGATAAAATAAGGACTTCTAACTGTAGAAAGACTCTTCAATCTTCCTTATTTGATAAACTTCTATTTCTTCCTTATTTGAATCAAGAAATTTTGCGATCATTAAGAAAAATCTTAATTTATCATGAATTCTAATTAGTGATAAAATCTTTGATTATAAGATCTTTATAAATAAATAATTTATCAAAAAATTACTTTTATAATAAAATATTTATCTTTTTATAAGTTTATTTTTAATTTTTTTTACTTTGATCACGAGTGAAATGCGCACAAGAAAGACTACTAACAATAAAATGCGGTATGATGATTAAGTGAAAGACTTAATCACAGCCTTTGTTTTATTCTCTACAAGTGGCTTCTGAATATAGGACCCATAAGATGTTGAACAAAGTGATCATTAAACATTTTGAAAAAGATACATTGGTGCCATTCATACTTCACTATCACACTCTATAAGACTAATACTTTATATTCCTCTCTCTCTTTGACAGCTAATTTTTTCTTTCTACATCTAAAAATGTGAACATGAGGGAATTGATGTTTTAGGTCAATTACAAATTATCTTTTTTACTAATTTTATAAGTTGCATTATTCATCTTTATTTGTTTCTTAGTACACAAACATTAAGGGCAGCTAAGCATTTTACAGCTGTATGTTTTTAATTTGTTGGTATTACTTGAATTCATGGACATGCAATTTTTACTAAAATATCTATTTTTAGGTGGTAAATAATAGAACTTGGCAACTGAAAAGAGTTGGTATGTCATTGTCTACATGAATTTCTTTAGCAATTAAGCTAACTTTATAAGTTTGTGTCACTGAAAAATCCAGTCATAATTTCATTTTTGTTTATTTTGATTTTTCCATTTATTAATATGGTACCATAGTCTATATATATGGACAGTGGTCCCTTTCTCCCACTTTAATTGACCAAAAATTATTTTACATATGATATATAATTGAAGCATTACTTAAAAAATACTTCTCCTTCCAATTGATGTAACACTATCTGAAGGGATAAAGAATTTTTTTAAAAAAATTAAAATTTATGATCTAAAATAAATTTTAAATATTTATCGCTATACATAATCTCATCTAAAGTTAAGTTGTTTCTTTTAATATATAAAATTATGTTTCTTTTAGATGAAGTAAAAAAAAATATTTCACATAAACTCAGACTAATTAAGATGAAAGTATTAGTCATGACTCTTGATTAGATATCAAAAGAAAATTGATGTAAGCAGATTATATTTAACAATCAAAATTAGCTTAATCCTGATTGAGAAAAAAACAGTGAATTTTGTACTATGAATGTCATATATATATATGGACCCAAAGTCCAAACAAAGGTTAGGGTATTGAAAATACATGTACCTAATCATGCTAAATTTGGGATTGAGAAAACTCTTATCAGATCACCAAATTATATATGTGCTCTTCTTGTTTTTACAGACAAAATGGCTATTAATGGATAAGCTAATTGTTTAGCCTCTTACATGTGAAATAATTGAAGCATGATTAACCATGTGCTCTATCTCCTAACAATCCTTAAAACATGTACACCCTTTTGATTCTTTTCATATTTTAATTATTACATTATGCTCAGTGGAACAAAACAACAAATGTTTTTAAAATTTTATTATCTTTGGGTCTTGTAAGTCTCCAACATTATTCAACACAAAGGCCCAAAAATATATATAGACAAAAGACAGCTACATGGAAATTTGAGAGAAGAAGAGACTTACCAAGATTCCTTTAAGATTAATGATATTCTTGTTGGACTGGTTGTTGTGATATAAAATTGTGTGTGCCAATTGAGGTACATAATGTCCAGCATAACTCTCTCCAGCTATGTAAAAATCTCTATCCTTATATTCTGGAAATCTTTGGAGCCAATTTACTAAGAATTGATAATTATCATTAGCTGTTTTTCTATCTCCTCCAATCCTAACATCAGTGGATGTGTTAGAGTAGGAAAATCCTACTCCAGCTGGAGACTCCACAAACAACACATTGGCAGCTAACAATATTTAGCAAAAGAAAAAGAAATTAATTAGCACTAGTTTAGTGATAATATAGTACTTAATTATTTATTTAGGTGAAGAATGAAATCAACTTACCATGGTTCCATGCAAAATTATTTATGTGAAGTGTTTTTCCATCACTGTTTACTCTAAATGGTCCAAGTTCTTGAAAGGCTCCATACGCAAGAGAAGAACATCCCGGACCTGTCCCACAAAAATAAAAGAATAATAAATCCATTGTACCAAAATGTAAACAAAAACAAAGATTATACGATTAACAATATTAATGTAACTTAACTTGTGATAGTAAGTCAGTGACCATTTATTTGAGGCTACCTACTAGTGTTTATCATATAGATTAATTACCAATAATAATCTTATAGATAAACTGATTGGATAAGCACAAAATTTAAATTCATAAATTGGATTGATAATTCAAATAAAAACTATAATCAACATGCTATACATATTAAATTACCTCCATTAAGCCATAAAAGAAGAGGCAAAGACTCCTTAGAACGTTGAGCTTCAACAAAGTAATAATAGAAAGCTCTTCCAGCAGATTCATCAATTGTAATATATCCACCATATTGCTCAAATCTTACTGGAGGTTGTCCAGGAAGTTTCTGGATTCTATCATTCTCTTTCAAACCTTCTTGATTGGAAATTTGAAGATATTTTTTGTCATCAAAATTTGTTGAATCAAAATGACTTTTATCAATGTTGAAATTTTTCTTGAATTTATAAAATTGGGCAAGGGCTTCACTTTGTGTTTTGCTAACTCCTCCATTGATTTGAGGGACAATGGTTGAAAGAAAGAGAGTGACCAATAAAAGAAGAGAAGTAGATGTAGCCTTGAATGTCTTCAT
This sequence comes from Solanum aculeatissimum, assembly GCA_038996855.1. Lineage (NCBI taxonomy): Eukaryota > Viridiplantae > Streptophyta > Magnoliopsida > Solanales > Solanaceae > Solanum > Solanum aculeatissimum. The sequence continues at coordinate 19,146 of JBCEWC010005380.1, forward strand.
CAAAACTAATAAGAGTAATTTGTTTGTTTATTGAAAGGTGTAAAAGATAAGAGCCTTTATTGGGTTTTTATATCATTTCAACAGAAGAAACAAGCAGGGATGGATCACATATTATAATCCAAAGAAACAACTATACATTGTACTTTAAATGGGAAAACCTACTTTGCGGCACGTGATGTTAAAGTTGTTTTAAAGAGTTTTTACTCTATCAGGTTACTTAAAAAATATTTATATATAAATTTATAATTTTATAAATATGACATAAAAATTTATTTAGTAAAATAATGTGGTAAAAATACTTGGTGAATGTTAGAATTATCTAGAAAAGGTGAGATTATTATTCCATGAAATACTGCATATTCAGGAGTGGCATAAAGGAAGGCCAATGAATATTTGCTCTACGCCTCCAAAAATTTGAGTTTTAATTTAATAATGAAACTTTATGATTTTATTTTCGCTAAATAGCTTAAAGTTTTGATAAATAAATACATAAATATTACTAAAATATACTCTTCATATTACATAATATTTTAAAATTTTGAATTAAGCTATTCATATTTTTATATTAATAAATAAAATTTTATATAATATAATCTAACAAATTGCATTATAAATAAATGATCAACATCTTATTAATTTTAATTAATATAAATATTAGTAATAATATCACTATATAAAATTAAAAAATCTATATTTTTTAAAGATACTATAATATTAATAAAAATACGAATAAAAGAAATAAATATTCCTTTGAAAATATCCGATAAAAAAAATTAATGTACCTAAAAAGTATGAACAAAAAAATTGCTATCGAAAAGATAAGAAAATATTTAAATAACATCCATATGCTTGTGTTCAAAAGTACAAATTTCGGCATCTTTCCACTTGGCGTTATCCAACTTATAAATACCACACTTTTGATTTATTTTGGTCACCATCGTTGAATTGTTATATTTGAATAGATAAATTTATAATTTTACTAAATAAAATATTTTTATAAATACTAAAATTTTTATATAAATTAAACTCAGAAAAAAAAAAGCTTGGAAAGATAATCAATAAATAATAATGATATAAAAATAGCAAGAATTTCTTTTACTTTGGTCGGTGAGATAAGAAATGACAATTTTAGAGATAATAAAATTATTTTATCTCACGTTTGATTGTTGAGATAACTAATAACAATTTTTTATTCACTAAAATGTTGGAATTAGCTAGAAAATGTTAGATAACTTATCTATCTGTACTATATTAAAAGTGTGAATGTTTTATAAATGTTTTTTCGTTTCTTTAGACAAAATCATTTTTTTACTTTTTCTCTCAAATTATTATCTAATTTATCTTTATAATATAAGGAATCCTATAATATATAAAGTCCTAAATATAAAAAAAAAGTCCTAAAACTAAATGAATTAAACTACGCGAATTTAATTAAATTGGAATAATACTCCTTTATTTTCTTTCTGAAAATAATAAAATTTTAAAATAACATAGTATTAAGCAATATCAATTTAATTTAGATTATTATTTTTTACTTTATTTTTGTAGTGTATTTTCATAAATTATTATCTAATAATAATATTTGATGATTTGTTTTTTTTATATAATTTGCTATTTTTAAGATTATCAAGTTTTATTATTAGATAATAATTCATGAAAATATACAAAATAACTATTTTATACAGGTTTTGTGTAGCTCTAAGAATTATTTTAGGATTAAATTTTTATTTAATTAATTAATATTACTTACATTAATGATCTCTCTATCTAAGACTATTCTTTCAAAATTGTCGTCGGTGGAAACATAAGTTTAGGTTTAAATTATTTTTTATCAACTGAAATCTTGATAGAATATATGATTGAAGAGATAAATTTGCTTGTAAGTTTTAAAATTTTAGTCTATTCTTGAAATTTATAATTTTTATTATGTATTATATTTAATTGGATTCTTTTCCTTTGCAGATTCACTTTTGTTCTTGAAATTTATAATTTTTTATTGTGTATTATATTTAGTTGGGTTCTTTTCCTTTGTAGATTCGTCTTTGTCTTCTATAAGCAAAGATGTTTTTGTGGATATCTGAATAATTCAATTATTATTTAGATATTTTGATTTTGATGATTCACAAAATAATTTTTCATCGAAGCTCCCAAAGTTACTATACTGTATTAAAAATTAATTTTCTATACTATATTAAAAGCGTAAAGGCCCTTAGAAATGTTGTTTGAACTTTTTGTCCTTTATTAAAATACTTTGTTTTAGATAAAATTATTTTTTCACTATTTTTCTTAATTTATCATTTTATCTTTTATTTATTAATTTCAAGATTCACTTTTGATTTAGAATTTCTTTATATTTATAATTCACTCTTAATTTAGAACTATTCTATATATATAATTGTTTAGGCTATGAAGGAAAAAATAAAAAATATCATTATTTTTTTAATATTTAAGACTTTTGAAATTAACTAAAATCTTGATTATAAAATATTTTGTTAATAAAAATATGTAATATAACAAATTTAAAAAGAAAAAGAGTAATTAAAATTACGATGAAACATTAAACTACTTCTTTTATATTTAAGAGTCTTTTTTAAAATTAAATTTTAATCAATTGACTATTTAATTTCAACTATTCATTTCCAAATTACTCCCTCCATCCCAAATTAATTGAATTTTTGAGGCTTTTCCAATGTTCAAAATATTTGAATTGTTCAAAGTTTAAGGTGAATTTTTGAATTTTTTTTTCATATTTGCCCTTTCATTATATTTTTCATGAGATAAATTACACTATATATTTATGATTTTACAAAGGACAATAGTAAAAAATATAGTGTAAATTTTGTCTTTGAATGTTTTTTTAATATGTGTGCATTATCTCATAAATTCAATTAAAATGAGAGAGAGAATATTATTTTATGTATTCATAAACTATTAACATATTTCTATATTATTAGTAATTGAATTGATTTTTTCATCTTTATCCGTTCATAATAGATTAAACTATTGCATCAAATTAATATCATTTATTTAATTTTATTTATATGAATATTGTATTTATTTTAATGACAAATATTATTTATATATAATTTTTAAATTAACACGATACATATGTGCAAAACACGTATACTAAACCAGTCCCATGAAATATTCCTAACTCATATAATGTACTTGATTATCTCTGCATATTCAGGAGTCGCTTAAAGGAAGGGTAATGAATCATTTGCTTTAAGCCTCAAATCCCCACCTTTTTTAATTTAATAATAAAACTTTATGATTTTATTTTAGCTAAATAATTTAAAATTTTAATAAATAAATAAAATTATTAAAATAATATATACTCTTTATATTACATAATATTTTAAAATATTAATATTTTTATATTAATAAATAAAATTTTATACAATATAATCCAACAAATTGCATTATAAATAAATGATCAGCATCGTGTTAATTTTTTAATTAATATAAATATTAGCAATAATATCACTATATAAAATTACAATTCTATATTTTTAAAAAATAATAAAATAAAAATACAAATAAAAATAATTAAATATCTCTTTTGAAGACATCCGATAAAAAAATAAAAAAATAAATGTATGTAAAGGGTATGGGACAAAGCAATTGTTGTCAATGATAAGAAAATATTTAAATAATGTGCATATTCGGGTGCTCAAAAATACAAATTTCGGCATCTTTTCGATTCGCGTTTGCCAACTTATATGATAACACTCTTTAACTTCATTTTTGTCACCGTTCTTGGATTATTACATTTGTCTTTTATATATTCTTTTATCTATAATAATTCAATTAAGTTATATATAATTTTATTTTTAAAAATTCAAAATTTAATTAATTTAACTTTTAAATTTTTTTTATTTAATTTTAATATATTTATATACTTCACTTTTTCTTAAATTCTTTTAGGATGAAAATATAGTCGTTAAAGATACTTGATCAAAATCTCAAAATATGAATGACTTCAATCATCACTTATTATAAGAGGGAGAATGCATTTTAAAAATGTTTTCTTCATTAATATTTGAATAGAGTCAAATATTTTTACATGTTAAAATAATAAAATGGACTAAAATTTTATTATTTTTTTAAATCTATGAATTTAAAGATTATACATTGATTTATTTATGGGGATCTATTTAATCTCAATAATTTATTTTCAATATTAAAAAACTATAACAATTAAAACAAATAAAATTTTATAAAATAGCTTAGCAATTATATATAGCAACCAATAATGAAGGACAATGTAAATTAAATTACCAAAACACTCTTCTTAGCCGCACAATCCACAACTTTCTTTTATATAAAATTTCATAATTGCCCTTCTGGTCGGCAAGCGACGGAAAAAACTAGTTGAATTATATATTTGGACAGAGGAGAAATTCAATAAAAAGAAAATAATAAAACCTAATGAAGGTAGACACCATAAGAGTAGAGCTAAAATCCAAAAAAAAAAATTAATTAAAATATGTCATTGGCTAGATAATTTTTTATCGCAATATAAGAAATCAATAATTGGTCCATTCAAATTATTTGTACAATGCAAACAAAAAATGAGCTCCATTATTATTTGGTAGACTATTGTTTCTTTAATTTAACTAAAAGCATATTTGGGTAAACTATATATCGAGATTAGTTTATTTGAGAATTTTGTTAGTCACAATTTCTTTTTTGAAAAAGTGCTTTAGAGCGTAAAATTCTATGTTTAACGAGAAAAAGGAGGGAAAATAAAATAAAATAAATTTTCCATATATGATCCAATTAAACTAAGATGGTGGAACTTCAAATAAAGTGTGTGATGGTATCTCATAGATAAAAGTTTATTTCATCTTCTCTAGGACAATAGTCCCAACATATTAGAATTACAATTCAATTAAGCAATTTTATTTTGGGAAGGCTATATAATTTTTTTAAAAAGTAATTTTAATTATATATAAATAATAGTATATATTTTTGTCGAAAAAGGTTGATCCCCTCTCTCCCTGACTTTCACCAATTAGTTATATTATACGGTGTATTTTAAAGCCTTGTATCAATTTATTATCTTCCTTCTCACTTTTCTCTTTTATTTACCTCAAATTACGGATACAAAGAGATTTACTATCAAAATCATGAATCACTCAGAATTAGGTAACTCACATAGGTAGTTTTTGAGAATTATATTTGCATTTTATGTATTTGTTTCATCACTATTCTTCTATAATTTTAATTTAAAATAATGATATATCTTTTTTTTTCTGATTAGTGTATCACTCAAGGTGAAGGTAAATTTATAGATGTTATTGCTCAATTAGAAGCAGAGAAACGAACCTCATCATAGTGACCTCACTAGAATGCAACCACTTGAACAAGCTCGAGAGTCAAAGTCTATCAAAATTAAAAAAAAGTTGTTGAAGCTTATGAAGTTTTTTTAAAAAAAAAGCACTATAGAAAAGAAAATAAAATTCAAAAGATATTGTTTCTAGTAAAAGGATAATAAGGATAAAAATGTCAAAGAGCTTTGGTAACAGAGAAAAAAATATCGTGGAAAAAAATCGAAGGAAGAGGTCTCAGTATTTTGACACATTTAAAGTCACAGAATAAAAAAAAAATATTTTTTTAATTTCCATAACAAGTCAAACTAGGCATTCTTTTTGAAACAGAGGAAATCTCGGGGGGAATGATTTGTCTATGAATAATTATTTGATGTCATGTGTAGAATAATATTTTTTTCCTAAGATAACTTTCACTGTATTATATACACAATGTTTATACAAAGTACTATCAAATTGTCAAAAAGGATTCTACCAATTCTAAAACAAATCAATTTTACAGTGTAAGAAGGTAGATAAAAGGGGATAAGTATTGAATAATGATGGCTAAATAACAGAATTAGTTAGCTACATAAACTGAATTAGTGAGCTTAAGTAAGTGGTTA
>JBCEWC010005381.1:0-25083 GCA_038996855.1 Solanum aculeatissimum
ATGACTTGAACTATTTTAAAATATTAACATAAAAACGTGAATTTTTAGAAGTGTTGGGCCGAAATTGGGTGTCAACACTATATAACTCTTGCTTTATAGGAAAGACTTAGACCAAGAACTTTACAACTTAAGCTTATGGGTAAAACTTGACAAATACACTGTGTCTTGATTTATCATATATATATATATATAACTCTTGCCTCTTAGTCTAAGGACTTCAACAAGTTAATCTCCATGGGCAAGATTTGACAATGTCATATTGTGTTTTGATTTATGAGATACTCTATAACTATAGCCCTAAAGGTAAGACTTGTTAGTTCAATGACTTTCAAACAATAAGTTAAGCTCCATAGGCAAGATTTGACACTACCCTATTACGTATTGATTTATGAGATACTCTATAATTCTTGACTTAGAAGCAAAACATACAAAATTTTACAAGTTACACTTCATGGGCAAGACTTGACACTACTGAATTGTGTCTTGATTTTTTATACGTTCAATAACTCCTGCCTCTTAGCCCAAGAAATTCAAAACAACAAGTTAAGCCCTATAGGCAAGACTTGATAATATCACATAGTGTTTTGATTTATGAGATACTCTATGACTATTTTCCTAGAGGTAAGACTTGTTAGTCCTAGGATTTCAAAACAACAAGTTAATCCTTACATACAAGACTTAACACTACTACATTATATCTTGATTTATGAAATGATTTATAACTCTTGCCCTAGAGGCAAGATATAGACTAAGAATTTTAAAACTTACACTCCATGGCAAGACTTGACATTACTACATTGTGACTTGGTTTATCATATATATAACTCTTATCTCTTACCTCAAGGACTTTGAAATAATAAGTTAATCTCCATGGGCAAGACTTGATAATATAAAAGTATATTTTATTGTAGCACCCTTCACGCACCTTGGAAAAATTGCATGATAAGTATACTTTTCAAATATCTTAAAATTCATGCATGATTTTGTAAATCTGACTTCATATTCAGTTTCAAGGGGTTATTTTGTGTAGGAAATGGGTGGTCTTTGATTTTTAGATGTCCCATAGCAAAACAATATTTTTTTGGGTGATTCGGGGCTTATCCAGAAAAGTGTGTGGCTAGTCCACATCGCGACTGTCGGCCACTAGTGTAAAAATAGCCTAAACTCATTCCTAGGACAAAACAAAGAAAAAATTAATTTTTGTGCAAAAATGATCTACTCCGTAACAAGTCCACGTCATGGACTTGTCGCACTTTAGTTCAAAAAGTTCCTTAATTTTCCATTTCACTTAAGGGAAATTGGGTAATAACCCAATGTTATATACGGGAGACCCATGTTTTCAGTCATTTCTAGCCCTAAAACTCATGAATAAGCTCTCAAAAATCCTCTCCAATTCTTCTCAACTCATTCATTTAACTTCAAGAACTTGCTTTGGATTCCAAGAACCCGATTCAAGATCAAGTATTCTTCAAGTTTTATTTAAGAAAATTCCACGATAAAGGTATGTGGACTTCATTCATGAGGATCCTTCCATCCATGAAGCCAATCCTCCTCCTTGCTAAATTTTATGATTGTTCAGATTTAATACCTTATGAGTAATCTCTTTATTGCCTTATAAATATAATTTGATCTTTGATTCTCAAAGTATTGATTGTTTAAGCATGAATACCTATTTAAGACTTATTCCATGATTTGATTTATATCAATTGAAGCTATGCATGTTGTGAACTATGAAAACTATGCAAGATTATGAATTTTAAGATGGATTTCATGAGACCCGAATTGGGGTTTTACTACAATAATTGGTGGGTTGACTGAATGACTTTCCAATGCATTGATTTTATTTTCCCATGTCTAATACTCTTGAGTTGCATCGTTTTAAGCATATGTACATATACCCACCATGTTTTGATCAAGTCATGTGATAAGCTTCTATGTTGATGAAAGTCTTATTGTAAGACATGTGAATTGTGAATATTGAAAATGTTGAAGGGCTATTAAGCATGCTATAATCTCACAAAAATGTTATGATTGTTAATAATAATGTGAAGCTCTTTCTTTGATTTTAAGAAGCTTTGATTTTGATGAACTACTCGATAACAATATTATGACATTATGATGTTTTGCCTATTATGATTATAAGTATGATTAGATTATACCTTCGGGATTGTGACCTACCACCGAGCGGACCTTGGTAGGTAGCCCTTGTCCCTTAACTATGTTGCCACCATAGGTTGTGAATTTCTTGTGATATGACTAACAAAAAAGGGGAAGTTCTCGTAAGGTATATGCCACTTAATATCTAAAAAGGGTGGGGTTCCCGTAAGGCTTCTACATTCTATTATTCAAAAAGGGTGGTATTTCCGTAAGGCTCATATCTTGTAATTTACAAAAAAGGGGGATTCCCCTAAGTTAATCAAAAATGGCATTGTTGTTGTAAGGTATTTATGAAGCACTTTTCCAAAAAAAGGAGGTTCCTGTAAGGTGAGTGTTTGATTTACCTTGGCAAAGTAGACCACTCCTTTATCTGGTGTGAAATGAACACCTGGATTCCTAGTAGTAACTTGCTTGGTATTAATTGTCAGTTATGGTCCCTTCCTATCTAATAATGATATGATTTATGATTTGGCTATCCTCATGCATTTTTTGACTAAGGCATTGATCATTCATGTAATATTGAGCTTATATCTATTCACTATGATTATGCATATCGTTTAATTGAGGATTAGGTTTCCTTGTTGCATTGCACCGCACATACTTAATACATTCCAAGTACTAACACATATTTTTTACCTACATGATCTAACCATGTAGGGACCGGAGCTCCTATTCATCCTTCTCCTCAACGTGGCTAGCCGGGTTATTTGAAGATTGTTATTGGTGAGTCCTCCACACCAGGGACAATATCCACTTTACTTTTATGCTTTTGATAAGACTTTGTATATTTTTTATCATGACCCGAGAGTAGGGCCTAGATGTGACATGGCGAAAGAGAACCCGAGAGTCCTTGATCAAGTCATCTTAGCATCATCACACATCATCGGTTAGGAAGCGCGTAACATAATAAACAACATATAAGTCTAAGGGATTTTGGAGATTTAGACTCAAGCTATGGGGATATTGTCGGGAATGGGATAAGCATGAATCAGATAGCACATAGAAATTACGTTCTAAGGGGCGGGTAAGTATGACTCAAGCTATGGGGGCAAGAAGGGTTAGGGACTTTCCACATAAGCACATTCCCATCCAACAAATCATAATAGGATAAGTGGAAGCATAATCAAAACATAAATAACCATAGAAAAACGTAGATAATCATAGCATCTCAAATAAACACATAGTACGGCATACAATAGAATTTGATAAGTATCCAACAATGCCTCTACAAGAGTAAGATGGGGACCTCGACACAACTCGGGCTCACCCTCAAGTCATAAGATACGAAAAAATGAAATAAAGCATAAGATAGAGGAAGGTGGGTATTACCCTTGGAGTATAGGGCTCACCACTACAAGCAAGTCTAAGATCTCAACTAGACGCCCAACGGTAGGTAAATGTTGTCTCCGGTCCCTACATGGTTAGATCATGTAGACAAAGAGTATGGATTAGCAGATATAATGTACTAAGTATGCAGCCATGCCATGCATATGAACATAAACCTACTAAACAAGCTAGATGACAAGGGCACATATACGTATAGAAAATATATATATATACAAGGGGGGAATATCATAACAATATTCCATAAAGTGTCGTGATGCATGAATGCAAACCTACATGTCATAGCGGGGATGTGACCTCAACCGACAACAGAAGAGACCAAGCGAGCTACTACTTGGAATTGGACTACTTGCCAGGTAGATCCCAGGTCAACCCTTAAAAGTGGATACAAGTCAATCCCATCTAGGGAGATAACCCATGTTGGTACATGGTTTAACAAAAAGGAGTGGGACCCTTAGGGATGGCCCACTTACTACTTCAATCCCTCGGTACTAAGTCTCATCCCACGGGAATACATATACATATACGAGCTTTCAAAATGGAGGTTCAATTCTTCAAATCCATACAATGCAAAGCTAGGCCAAAAGCCAAATCGTATTTCAAATCTTTCCATAATTAGGCTAAAAAGTCAAACAAGAGTTCAATTGTCAAGTCCAAGATCAATGAATAGGAGTACCTCATTCTAACATAACAATATGGTGTAAACACCCAAAATTCTCATAGATCCATATTAAGACAAGATGTGATCACATTCTAGTCAATTCTTATGTCTTACCAAAAATCAAGTCAAATCATATCAAAAGTTTCATCAAGTCAAACCTTTCATGTATGCATATGTCATGAATGATGAGATGAATGCATGAGAAATAGAGATTCGATCTTAATTCGAAAATACAATATAAAATTCAATTGAAATCCAAGAGAAAATCCCAATTTAAATCATAATTTGAATTACCCATGCCTAAACAAGCTTTCAAGAGACCATGCATATTCAAATCTTCATAATTCTAATGCAAAACATAATAATTGAATTTAAATCATCCTAAAATCAACATTAAAATACAGGTCACAACTCAATTGAATTAAATCACTCATAAATTAAAAGATCCAATTTCAAAGAGAGTAAAAATTCATCAAAAATTGAAGAAGAAGAGTTTTGGGTATTCATGGTTAATTGAACCTTTATAAATCCAATGAAATTCAACAAATTAGGGCTTAATTCACTTTAAAATCAATAATTAAATATATCTCATACATCAATTTAATCAAAACAACAATAGATTTAAAGACCCATTTGCAAAGTAATCTTAATTTCATAAATATTGAAGAAGAAAAGTTTTGGGTCTTCATGATTGAAAGGAGAACCACGAATCAATCCCACATACCTTGATAAGCAATAATAATGAAAAATAAATTGAATTGAGAATAACAAAGCCCTCCTTAAATCCCCAATTGAATCTTCAACCTCAAGACTAGTAGAGAGTATTTTAGGATTTGAATTTGAGAGTTTGAATGAGGAATGAGAGTGAGTGAATGATTAAAATCTTATTTGGGGGCTTAGGATAGGTTTAAAGGTCATAAATGTCCTTGGGAATTGGTCAAATTATCAAAAGTACCCCAATAAAATTCGGTTTAAAATCTTAACCCGAGACTCTCACGGATGGTCTCACGGCTCGTGAGCCTTACTGATCCAGCCTAGGTAGTCCTTACAAAAATGAGCATAACTTTTTACTCCAAGCTCAGAATTGAGTGAAACCATTTTGTTGGAAAGCTAATTCAAAGAGTTTCAATTTTATTTATAATTTATACACCCAGTTAATTTTGTGCTAAGAGATATTACCAGTTAAAGTTGACCCTTCCAACGGTCTAAATGAGATCCCTGTGCAGGCAGTCTCACTAAAAAGTCCATAACTTCTTCATCCAAACTCCAAATCAAGTGAAACCAAGTGCGTTGAAAATATAACTCAAACAGCTTTAATTGGATAGGTCATGACCCTCCCAGTTCTACTTTTTCTAATATTTATGACCATTTAAAATCAGTACTTCCATAAGACATCAAGAAAAACTCAACCCTTTGTGATTTCTTTGAATACGACCATTCAAGGGAGATTCATGAAGATCATTAACCAAGCAAAATAAATTCAAATCAGATCTCAATTAACATTACAAGTTTCTAAAAATTATGGATTGTTACTTTTTTGGATACTTATCTTTAAATGGTGAGCATGGGAGATGTCTTAGCCCCCGTTCCATTCGTATTAGAGGTATTGTTGGATATGGAAATGTATGTTATGAACTTGACTCCCATTATGCTTATGTGATTTTCGAAAACATCGCTTAGTCCCTTTATCCCCTCCTATGCTTGTTGTGTATTTATTGATGAGATAGAACTCCCAAGTCCCTGTAACATCCCCATAGCATGAATCATACTTTCTCGCCCCTCAAACTTTATTTGTTATGTGATTCATGCAAATCCTTTTCCCTAAAACATTTCCATAACTTGAGTCCAAAGTCTCTTTTCCCCTAAAATTATTTGCTACTTGTTTGTTTCTTAATTATGCTTCCGAAACCAAGGATGTGCAAATAGTAAATTAAGAGGCTTGTTTGGGTTGCCTTCGAGCTACCCATTTGTTGTGTCACATCAAAGCCCTAGGCCTAGGTTGTGACAAGCTTGGTGTCAGGGTACTAGGTTTGTAAATAGTTCTCAAAAATCCAATACAGTGCATCAAGTATAGTCTTGTTCATAGTTGTGAAGCGTGCCACAACTATGAATAGGAGGCTATGAGGTATTTTAGGAAATGGTTCGCTTCTCCATACTCTATATCATGCTTTAGACTTAAAGTGAGGTTTAATTTCTCTAATGGATGATCTTTTTCTCTTCTAGATCATGCCACCAAGGAGAATGCCACAAAAAGCTCCTACACCCGAGAGTGATCTAACCCCTCTGATTCCTCAAGCTCCCCAGGAGGAGGAAGGGGTCATGCATGCCAAATACCGGAGTGTCATTGATTTTTTGGCACAACCAGTGACCAACCAATTAAACCAAGGAGCCCAAGCTCCTCATACTCCCATCCCGGTCTCAAGAGTGAGGGGCTTTATGAGAATGAACCCTTTGGAGTGTTATGGCTCTAAAATGGAAGAGAATCCTTAGAATTCACTGATGAGATGTATAAAGTACTTGTTATTATGGGGGTGAGTTCAAAGGATAAGGCAAAACTTATGGCCTATCAACTCAAGGGTCTTGCATAAATTTGGTTTACTCAATGAAAGCAAGAGAGGGAGAACAATGGTCCCATTTTATGGGAGGAATTTAAGGCTTCCTTCCTCTATCATTTCTTCCTTATTGAATTAAGAGAGACAAATATGATAAAGTGCATGAACCCCAAATAAGGCTCAATGAGTGTGACGGAGTATTCCCTTAAGTTCAACAAACTCTCCAAATATGTCCCTCACTTGGTTGTTGACTCTAGAGCAAGGATGAACAAGTTTGTGTCGGGGGTATCCAACCTGGTGAATGAAGAATGTCGCACCACCATGATTGTAATTGATATGGACTTGTCTTGGCTTATGATTTATGTCAAACAACTTGAAGGGGAGAAGCTTAGAATGAGAACGAGTAGATAGTACAAGAGGGCTCGGTATGATGGTGATTTTCAAGGTGCTAAGGGTGGTTATTTTAAAAAGGCCATAAATTCCAAGTCCTAGGGCCCCCAATTCTGAAAAACCAAAGATTTTCTAATAATAGGGTCCCTAACCCTGAGGCCTATGATGGCGGTGGTGGTTAGGTTATTCCTAAATATGGGAGGTGTGGTAAGAACCATAGTGGTAGATGCTATAGGGATGTGGGTGCTTGCTTTGGGTGTGGCAAAATGGGCCATAAGATTGTGGACTATCCAAACAAGGGTAAATATGGTCATCTTCAATGGCAAGGTGCTCATGTATATCAAAGGGCACAAGGAGGCCAACAAGGGGGTGTTACACATCATAATCAATTTTATGCTCTTCAAGGGAGACAAGGAGTGGATTAGGTGTCTGATGTTGTTATTGGTACGTTAAAGGTTTATGATTTTGATGTGTATGCTTTATTGGATCCGTGTGTCACTATTTCTTTCAGTACTCCTTTTTTTTCTAATAAGCTTCATGTGTGTCCCAAATTGTTTAGTAAACCCTTTGAGGTGTTTATCCCCATTGGTGAGTCTATTATTTCTAGAAGGGTCTATAGGATTATTTCATGTCCATATTGGATAGAGTCGTGCCTTGTGATTTTTTTGAGCTTTGCATGGTAGATTTTGATATCATTCTTGGGATGGATTTGTTACATACATACTATGCTTCCATTAATTGTAGAATCCGCAAGGTTAAGTTCTAATTTCCTGATGATCCTGTCTTTGAGTAGGAAGGTCATAAGTCAGTGGTTAATGGTAGGTTCATTTCTTGACTTAAGGCCCAAAATTTTATCACTAAGGGTTGCATTTACCATCTTATAAGGGATAGGGATGTTGAGTTTAAAGTTTCTCCTATTGAGTTGGTTCCGGTGGTTAATGAGTTTCTTGATATCTTTATCGATGAACTTCCTGGTGTTCCTCCCAAAAGGAAAATAGATTTTTGTATAGACCTCCTTCCCAATACATAACCCATTTCCATTCTGCCTTACCATATAGCCTCGATAAAGTTAAAGGATTTGAAAGATCAATTGAAAGATTTATTGGAAAAGGGTTTAATAAGGCCTAGCAGGTCTCATTGGGGTGCACTGGTGTTGTTTATGAGGAAAAAAGATAACTCCCTTAGAATGTGCATCGATTATCAGCAACTCAACAAGGTCACCATAAAAAATAAGTATCCTTTGCCAAGGATAGATAATCTATTTGACCAACTACAAGGGGCTAGTCATTTTTCTAAGATTGATCTTCGGTCTGGATACCATCAAATGAGGGTGAGGGAGTATGAAATTTCCAAGATAGCATTTTGGACTAGATATGGGCTCTTTGAATTTGTTGTGATGTCATTTGGCTTAACTAATGCACCGGTGATATTTATGGATCTTATGAATAGGGTATTTAAACCCTACCTTGATATGTTTGTGTTTCTATTCATTGATGACATTTTGGTTTACTCCTGAAGTGAAGAAGAGTATGCAAATCATTTGAGGGTAGTGTTACAAACTTTGAGGGATGAGAGGTTGTTTGTTAAATTTGATAAATGTGAATTTTGGTTGAAAGAAATAGCATTCCTAGGGCATATGGCATCGGGTCATGGGACTAAAGTGGACCATAAGAAGATGAAAGTGATAATAAATTGGCCTAGGCCCTTGACTCCAATGGATATTAAGAGTTGCTTAGGCTTAGCGGGGTACTATCGGAGGTTTGTGAACAATTTCTTTTCAATTGCTTCCCCTTTGACAAAATTGACAAAAAGAAGGCAAAATTTGTTTGGACTGATAAGTGAGAAAAGAGTTTTCAAACTTTAAAAGACAAGTTTACGTGCACTTCTATTTGGGCTCTACCGGAAGGGTTATAAGGGTTTGTGGTTTATTATGATGCTTCAAGGGTTGGTTTGGGGTGTGTATTAATTAAAAGTGGCAAAGTCATAGTCTATTCTTCTAGGAAACTAAAGGTTTATGAGCATAATCATCCCACCCATGATCTTGAGTCAGTGGTTGTGGTGTTTGCTTTGAAAATATGGCATCATTATTTATATGGGGTTCATGTGGATATGTTCATCGACACAAGAGTCTCTAATATGTGCTCACACAAAAGAATCTTAATTTGAGGCAAAGAAGGTGGATGAAACTCCTCAAGGATTATGGTATGAGTATGGATTATCATCCTAGCAAGGTTAATGTTGTGGTTGATGCCCTAAGTAAAGTGTCCATGGGGAATATAGCTCATATTGATGGTGGCAAGAAAGAATTGGCCAAAGAAGTTCACCGGTTAGCTAGGTTGGGTGTTAGGTTGAATGAATTTGAAAATGGGGGTGTGGCGATTATTGATGGTTCCAAATCTTCTTTGATTGAAGAGGTCAAATCCAAACAATAGCTTGACCCCGCTTTGTTACAATTAAAAGCTTTGGTGAAAAATGGCAAGGTAGAGGTTTTCTCCCAAGGGGGAGATGGTGTCCTTAGATACCAAGGTAGGTTGTGTGTGCCAAATATTGATGAATTGAGGGGCATGATTTTGAAGTAGGCACATAACTCATCCTACTCTATTCATCCCGGATCTACAAAGATGTATAGAGACTTGAGGGAAGTGTATTGGTGGAGTGGTATGAAAAGAGATGCTACCAAGTTTGTAGTCGATTGTCACAATTGCCAACAAGTCAAAGTCGAACATCAAAGGTCCGGTGGCCTAGACCAAGACATAGAGATTCCCACTTGGAAGTGGTAATTGATCAATATGGATTTTGTAATCGGTTTGCCAAAGACTAGAAAGAACTTTGACTCTATTTGGGTTATTGTTGATAGAATGACAAAATTGGCTCACTTCTTACCGATTAAAACAACTTATAGTGCTTAAAATTATGCAAAGCTATACATTCATGAGTCGGTTAGATTGCATGGGGTACCATTGTCTATTATTTTTATCATGGTGCTCAATTTACTTCCTATATTTGGAGATCCTTCCAAAAGGGTCTTGGTACCAAGGTTAAGCTTAGCACGACATTTCATCCTTAAATGGATGGTCAAGCCGAGAGGACCATTCAAACTCTTGAGGATATGATTAGGTCTTGTGTTTTGGAGTTTAAGGGTAGTTGGGATGAACATTTTTCTCTTATCGAGTTTGCTTACAACAATAGCTATCACTCTAGCTTTGGAATGGCTCCCTTTGAAGCTTTATATGGTAGACATTGTAGGTTCTCGGTTGGGTGGTTTGATGTGGGGTAAATTACTTTATTAGGCCCAAACTTGATCATGGAGCTTTAGAAAATGTGAGGTTGATAAGTGAGAGATTGAAGATGGCTCAAAGTAGGCAAAAGTCCTTCTCCGATGTGAGGAAGAGGGATCTTGAATTTAATATTGATGATTGGTTTTATTTGAAGGTCTCACCCATGAAGGGTGTGGTCCAGTTTGATAAGAAGGGAAAATTGAGCCCAAGTTTTGTAGGTCCTTATAGAATTATTAAGAGAATCGATAAGGTTGCCTATGAATTGGAGTTTCCTATGGAAATGAGTATGGTTCATCTAGTCTTCCATGTATCTTTGTTGAGGAAGTGTGTAGGTTATCCAAGTTCCATAGTTACTTTGCAAGTTGTGGGTGTTATAGAAGATAACTTGACCTATGAGGAGGTCCCGATGGAAATATTAGATAGTCAAGTGAAGAGGTTGAGAAACAAAGATATGACATCCATCAAGGTCCTTTGGAGAAATCAACAAGTTGAAAGTGCCACTTGGGAAGCCAAAGCGGACATGAAAAAGTGATATCATACCTCTTCCATTCTACTCATGCCCAAGGTAACAACTGAATCCTAACTATGATCTCAAGTCTTGAACTTCATCCCTTTGTCATTTTTGCATGCATATATGTTCATAGTAACAAGTTTTTGTAATTTTTGATATATATGCTTGAAACTTTTGAGAGTAATGTTGAAGTACATTGACTGCATTCATGTTGGGCTGAAAGTTGTCTACTAGTTCCTCTAAAATACGTTTCTTTGATATTTGAGGATGAATGTTTCCAAGGGGGAGATATTGTAACACCCCTCATGAGCCTTAGAAAAATTGCCTTATAAGTGCACTTCTCAAATATCTTAAAATTTGTGCATGATTTCGCGAATACAACTTCATATTCAGGGGTAAAATTGTGTAGAGTGTAAAAATAGCCTAAACTCATTCCTAGGCCAAAACAAGGGAAAAATTGAATTTTGTACGAAAATAAACTACTCCGTAACAAATCCACATCGCAAACTTGTCGCCCTTTAGTTCAAAAAGTTCCTTAATTTTCTGTTTCACTTAAGGGCGATTGGGTAATAATCCAGTGCCTATATATACGGGAGGCCCACATTTTTCAGCCATTTCTATCCCTAAAACTCATGAAAAAACTCTCAAAAATCTTCTCCAATCTTCTAAACACCTTCATTCAATTTCAAGAACTTGATTTGGATTTCAAGAACCCACCCCGATTCAAGCTCAAGTCTTCCTCAAGTTTTATTCAAGAAAACTCCAAGATAAAGGTATGTGGGCTTCATTCATGGGGATCCTTCCACCAATGAAGTCAATCCTCCTCGTTGCTAAATATTATGATTTTTAAGATTTAATACCTTATGAGTAATCTCTTTATTGCATTATAAACATGATTTGAGCTTTGATTCTTAAAGTATTGATTGTTTAAGCATGAATATCTATTTAAGACTTATTCCATGATTTGATTAATATCTATTGAATCTATGCATGTTGTGAACTATGAAAACTATGCAAGATTATGAATTTTAAGATAGATTTCATGAGACCCAAATTGGAGTTTTACTACAATAATTGGTGGGTTGATTGAATAACTTTCCAATGCATTGATTTTACTTTTTCCATGTCTAATACTCTTGAATTGTATGGTTTTTAAGTATATGTACATATACCCACCATGTTTCGATCAAGTCATGTGATAAGCTTCTTTGTTGAAGAAAGTCTTATCGTAAGACATGTGAATTGTGAATATTGAAAATATTGAAGGGCTATTAAGAATGCTATGAGCTCACAAAAATGTTATGAATGTTAATAATAAGTGTAAAGCCCTTTCTTTGATTTTAAGAAGATTTGATTTTGATGAGCTACTCTATAAAAATATTATGATATTATGATGTTTTGCCTATTATGATTATAAGTATGATTAGATTATTCTTTGGGGATTGTGACCTACCACCGATCGGACCTTTGTAGGTAGCCATTGTCTCTTGACTATGTTGCCACCATAGGTTGTGAATTGCTTATGACATGACTACCCAAAAAGAGGAAGTTCTCGTAAGGTGCATGCCACTTAATATCTGAAAAGGGTGGGGTTCCTGTAAGGCTTCTACATTCTATTATTAAAAAAGGGTGGTGTTTCTGTTAGGCTCATATTTTGTAATTTACCAAAATGGGAGAGTTCCCATAAGGTAACCAAAAAGGGCATTGTTCTCGTAAAGTATTTGTGAAGCACTTTTCCAAAAAAGGGAGGTTCCCGTAAAGTGAGTGGGTGGTTTACCTTGGCAAAGTATACTACTCTTTTACCCAGTATAGAGTGAACATCGGGATTCCAAGTAGTAGCTCACTTGGTCTTAATTGTTGGTTATGGTCCCTTCCCATCTAAGTATGATATGATTTATGATTTGGCTTTCCTCATGCTTGTTTTGACTAAGGCATTGATCATTCATGTCATATTGAACTTATATCTACTCACTATTATTATGCATATCGTTTAATTGAGAATTATTTTTCCTTGTTGCATTGCACCCCCACATACTTAGTACATTCCAAGTACTAACACATATTCGTTTCCTACATGATCTAACCATGTAGGGACCGAAGCTCCTATTCATCCTCCTCCTCCATGTGGCTAACCAGATTATTTGAAAATTGCTATTGGTGAGTCCTCCACTCCAGGGAAAATATCCACGTTACTTTCATGCTTTTCATAAGACTTGTATATTTTTTGATACTTATCTTTTGAGGGTGAGCTCGGAAGATGTCTTGGCCCCCGTTCCATTCGTATTAGAAGTGTTGTTAGATATAGAAATGTATGTTATGAGCTTGACTCCCATTATGCTTATGTTATTTTGGAAAACATCCCTTAGTCCCTGTATCCCCTCTTATACTTGTTGTATGTTTATTGATGAGATGGAAGTTCCAAGTCGCGATAACATCCCCATAGTGTGAGTCATACTTACCCGCCCCTTAGACTTTTTTTATTATGTGATTCATGCAAATCCTCTTCCCTAAAACATCCCCATAGCTTGAGTCCAGAGTCCCGCTTCCACTAGAATTATTTGTTACTTGTTTATTTCTTAATTATGCTTTCGCAACTAAGGACGTGCAAATGGTATGTTAAGAGGCTTGTTTGAGTTGCCTTCGGGTTACCGATTCGTTGTGTCACATCTAGGCCCTAGGCTTGGGTTGTGACATTTATGTTATGAGATACTCTATAGCTATTGCTCTAGAGGTGAGACTTGTTAGTCCAAGGACTTCCAAACAACAACTTAAGCCCATGGGCAACTTGACACTATCACAATATGCGTTGATTTATAAGATTCTCAATAACTTTTTCTTTAGAGGCAAGACTTGGACCAATAACTTCATCCATGATCAAGATATGACATTTCTACATTTTGTCTTGATTTATCATATATATAATTCTTTTATCTTAGTCCAAGGACTTTAAAATAACAAGTTAAGCCCCATGGAAAAGACTTTACAATATCATATTTTATTTTGATTTATGAGATACTCTCTAATTATTGCCCTAGAGGTAAGACTTCTTAGTCCAAAGACTTTCAAACAACAAGTTAAGCATCATGCGCAAGACTTGACACTGCCATATTATGTATTAATTTATTAGATGCTCTATTATTCTTTCATTAGAGATAAGTGATCACGCCCAAATTACACCTCCCAATTAAGGTACAAGCGGTTGTTGTTTCAAATATAAAACCTAACAACAGTTAAGGTTGATCCCACGAGAAATATGGTCTAGACTTGGAATAATTAAAGCAACTTCGAGAAAGTAATCAACTTATTCCCAAAGGGGAGATTTTATGATGAAATAGCAATAATTAAAACCTATTCTACTAATAATTCAGATGCAAGTATTACGAATTCAGTGAGAGAAGATAACTAGAATATTGTATTCCCTATGAATTCCTAATGCAGTATAACCTCATAATTATAATATTTTCTAGTGTGTAGCATGCAAAACTGGTAAGTTATATTCACCTAAGTCCTTGGTCTATCAAATAGGAAAATTTCACCATCCAACATGGTCTGTCTACGGGTGTCACATTAGTAACCCTTACCTTGGTCTCAATACAACCATCCATTGGTCCATTCAGGTTGATTAGATGAGCGTACTCATATCAAATCTTTTTATTTAGCCCTTATCCCATTCATTACCCCCTTGATCTGGCAAGTAAGAATAAGGCAATTTCTAATGTTGGTCACTGTTAAAAAGCAATCAAAAGGAAGAGAAAAATAATACATACATACATACTTTTTAAGAATTACAAATTATTTAGTTTTTACTTTATTAGTTCTTCATGGTTCTCACAACGCTAGTTGTGGACTTAGCTACTCATGTTCGTTGTAGATGAAGAA
This sequence comes from Solanum aculeatissimum, assembly GCA_038996855.1. NCBI lineage: Eukaryota > Viridiplantae > Streptophyta > Magnoliopsida > Solanales > Solanaceae > Solanum > Solanum aculeatissimum. The sequence continues at coordinate 14,773 of JBCEWC010005381.1, forward strand.
ATCATGTTTGATGTTAGCACAATTTAAATTACAATGAAGAATTGAGGAATTGAAAATCCAAAATCTCACATAAATAGCAATACGAAGATTTGAAAGTAAGCACAAAGTATGTCTCCCAAAATCTCCATGAATAACTCAAACTAAAAACTAATATTATGTTATTTGATAGTCTATACATCCAAAAATAAATAAAAACCCTATTTATAGACATAAAAAACCAAATCCTAAATGGACAAGGAAAATTGGATTCGAGCCCGACCATGAGCCAATATATGGCCCATGAAGTGAGCCATAGATCGTGGTTAGGTTGTCGTTGATTTCCTTCCTGAAAACTGGGCATCATGTATGAGACCTCATCCATGGCTTGTAGTTTGTACTATGAGTTGTGGTCTTTTTTTCGTCGTGTTAATTTCCTGAAACACTGCTTTTTGAACCACGATCAAGACCACGGGCCGTGGAATAAAAAATAGCCCATCCTGTTAATCGTTATCTTTACTTCAAAAAATCTTCTAATCTCTGTACTTAAACCACAAACACCCACCTATGGCTCGTGGACAAAATCATAACCCATAGATGGTATCGTACCAAGCAAAAAGTTGTAGACCTTCAGAAATCCTCATAAAAAACATCTCGAAACCTGTAATCCTGTAAAAACAACACAAACACAAATCATATCTATAAAAAATTGCTAGAGAACGCACAAAATTTCAAGTTTAAAGCATTAAAAGCACTGTATTGTGGCAGCTAGTCAACACCCTCAACTTAAAATTATTATTTTTTCCTCAAGTGACAGACTCAATCTAACATAAGCAGTATAGAAGGCATACAAACATCAATCACATGGCATGCATCCTATCTCAGTCAATCATAGATACCCTCGAGAACCTTGGTGCAAACACAAAGCATTTATGAAGCAAACTCATGTGGATCTATACATGACAGAGTAATTTTGACAGACAAGGCAATGTATATAAGCAACAATCACCAAAATTGTCCAACAATTAACAATGTCAGTCAAGTGCCCTCACATACAAAAGAAGTCTCATTTATCACACAAATTGATGTATTTTTATTCAGTGCCAGGGACTAAGTGAATACACTCACACTCATAATTGATATTCTTATACCATGTACAATACTATAGGTTTGCCCCTATATTCTAGACTGTGATATTTAACTAGTTAACTAGGATCACTATAAGACATTCTTGGCTTGTAACGTAGGCTCGGGATCTTGGTATGGTATATTTAGAACAAAGTGACTAACTGTCCTCTTTGACACTGTGTTATTTTGTACTTATACCTACAAACACTAACACTTTTATGACTCATTATTCCCTTTCACACACTTTAAATCTTTTTGGGTATCTTTCCATGCTTCTCACACTCTTCGCTTGTTATTTTTCTCAGTTTTTTTTTTTTTTGCTCTCTTTTTGGAGTTCATTCATTTTTCTCACACCCAACTCATATTTTTTTCTTTTTTGTCATTATACTACTTTGATTTCCATCCCGAGTTATTGTGATTTCTTTGTAGTAGCCACCCTCAACTTAGGCTTTTGGCCTGAGTTGAGGTGCACAATGTCTTACGAATGAACCAGTGCTAATTTTGGTAGCCACCCTTAACTTAGTCTTTTAATCTGAGTCAAGGTGCATAATATTCAAGGAGGGACTAGGGTCAAATTCAAGATTTACATAAACAATGAGGTAGGTGACTTAGGTGTTTACAAAGAAAAGGTGCATGTATGGTTCAAACATTTAGATCAAGGGAAACACGTTGTATTTGGTTGGTAATTTAGGCTAGGTGAACTATTATGAAAAATGACCTAAGATCCTTTCCTAACCAACTAACATGCATTCTTAGTCAAACTAACAGGGCAAGTTCTGGATTGAAACACAATATAAGAATCGTGCAATTAAGCTTACACATACTTGGAACTGATTATCACTGTCAATGTAGACATTCGTATCATGTTTTTTATCACCATTCAGCCCTATCCTATCAGAATACACAATGTAATATATAGATCCAACATGGTTACTATCAAAACTATCTACAAGCACCTTATTCAAAAATAATTCAAAATCAAAGAGGTATCATATTTTCAATTCAAATCAATACATGCCACATATATCAGTACAATTTGCTACTATTACTACCTATACATCCTAAACATGCCAGTTTAACAGAAAGTAAATGTCCTTAGGGAAAGAACACAAGAAAAAAGGCCCTATGGACTCAAAAATATGAGTAGATATAGGTCTTGGTTACTCAGACTTCACCGAGGCCTATAACTACCCAAGCCCCATCAAAAAATTTATGCATTGTCCTCAATGCACCAATATAAATCCAAAAGAAAATATATGGGTCAAAAAGAAACATACCTGGAAGCCTAAGCACTGGTGTCAGTCTGGGACTCACTATCCTAAACCTCCTGGGTGATCTTCTCCATAGTTGCAGCCTGTAATGAGGGTCCAGCACCCTGTTCTATCTCACGCTCATATGTGATTTGCATCTCCTCATCCAAAATAGAATCCCATCTAGCAGTATCATGCTGCTGACACTCCATCCTCTGAGCACATTGTAATGCTGCCTCTGGATCCTCCTCGCCAGTATGTTGCCTCATCCTAGAGAGGGGAACAGTGGGTTTCTCATCAAATAGATCAAGCACCGGTGGAGCGATGGTCATCATGGATATGGTCAATGGTGTTGGTGTTGCTATCCTCATCTCCTTACGGAGCTTCTGCATCTTTGTCTAGATAGTAGAAAGGTCGGGAGCCTGAGTGGTACTGAGGCAATCCTTTAAACGCCTCTTGAATATGTCTACCCAGCCATGAAGAACTCGCATCCGCTGATCAAGGGTGGTCTGGTAGCGCTCTGTCATGAGCTTCCCTGACTTTGTGATGGCCTTGCGTACCAAAGGCCTGATTTGCTAAACCAACTAAGCCAACTAGGACTCAATTTGAGCCTGGCGTTGTACTAAGGCCTAGATAGACTCCTTGGATATTTAAACCATACTCGTGTGCTAAGGACGTGTTGGCACAACCTTTGGTACACTGGAGGATGTGGAAGTGGGCCTCGTCTCTATCTTATCATGTGTCGATGGGGCTCTCTCAGACTCAGCAGTAGAAGTAAAAGCATCCTCAAGATATGGAGGCTTGGGGAACTTTTCTAGAAGATGGATAGTGGGTTATGGAGCTCGCCGAGGTGCAATAGGATTCTCATTGGCCTTTATCACACTGGCATCCTGAGTACACTACATATTTGTCATCTAGTTGACATTAGGGATAATCAATTCCCTACATCAGTGTATATCGTATGGACCAGGCATGGAAAAGGTATAGATGTTGGTCTCTAGAGGGACCGCTCATGGATCTCTTAAACAATACCACGAGAAAAGTCAATCTCATAACCAGTAGTGATGTTGGTTACTAGTACAACATGGTCTGGCATAAGTGATTTGTCAGCCTATATTAGCCAGATACGCGTACAGATCATAGCCCACCAATACTTGGCCGCAAATTTAAGCGAGGTCTTAATAATGGGCATAGGTTCAAAAACCCAGTTGACATCTGTGCCTCACTCGATTATATACCTCATGACCCAATAAAGTAAGGTGGCCTTTTGGGTCGGGTTTCTCATCACAGCACAGTATCGTGTTTGTCCCAATTTATAGATGAACTTTGTTATATATATAGGGGATTAGTAATTTGGACAAAATAAGAATCTCCAAATAGTGGTCTGTAAATTATCTATGAAGACGTCTTTGACCAATGTTCGGGTCAAGCGTGGTTATGCGATAGGCTTGGCTTTCTTTGGAGTGGCCCCAATAATAGTAGCAGCATATGATGCGTAGAACTCTATGACTAACATCTGGGAGTACCTCCCCATCGATGCTTCCATCCACTCCAATCTATACTGGGAAAAAGTGTCATGGATGGCTGGTGCCACATCAAATCTGGATGTCAAAATCTAGGGCTCCTCAAATATAGTCCTCGTATACCAACCTCTGTCATCCTATTGTATATCATCACTGTAGATGGTGCACATATCTTTGATACATCATCATCTAGGATGGTCAGAGATAAGAATTGGTACCGTGATTGACTTGTTTAAACTCTCAGACTCAACATTAGACTCCTCCTCTAAACCTAAGCCATCACGATTGTCAAAGCCAGACCGAGACCTCTCTTTGGGGTTGGAGAACTATATGGAATCGTTATGTGTAAGGCCTCCCTCCTAAAACTAGGGGGTTGTGTTGTGGCAATCGAGCTTTGAGCTTGTATAATCTAACAGGATAATGCCCGTGTCCATTGTGGCTCGACGCCCACTTCAGGACAGATGTAAAGATCCTCTATCGATTCACTCCTCTCACACTCAGTCGGCTCATCGCGTAATCTGTCTCTTAAAGCCCGATCCTCTACACATTTAGTCACATAAGTTTTGGGAGCCATGGTACCTGTATATAAGAATACACAAAACACATGAGTCCAAAAAGATGAAAAATAAAAAACAAAACTTGTAGAAATAATTCACAAATGGAATGTACAAAAGCCTTTCCATGGGTCAAAGGCTTTTGTGGAAACAGACGAATAGTAAATTAGCTTATTAGAAATACAACGACAAGACTCATTATGACCTATGGATTGACTATGGGTCATAGACTGAGGTTGTAGTTACAGACCTAAAAGATATATTTTGCAGGAACTAAGACTACGAATATTGTTTATGGCCCGTAGTCTAAACTATGACCCATAAAAAGGTTCATCATATTTAACTTGAAATTTTTAAGTCACTAAAACCCATCCACAGGGGGAAATTACAGTCTTTGGATTGAACCACGGGCCGTAAAAGACCCTTGTAAGTTTGGGCATGTAGTGTTTGAAAAAGTCAAGTCCAACTCCAATTTCAAAACATGGCCATGAACTCTAAATTTTAGCTAACACCCAATCAACACATATAGCATAATTTCATAGTATTCAGCCCAATACATGCCAACTAGGATTAATCAAACTCAGTATAATTTATAGCACATCACATGACAAACACAGTCCATTTTACTAATATACATTTCCAGCAATATTTATTCAACCAAGTCCAATCAAAACACAAACTCATGGCCAATTCCAAATTTTGCCAACCTAGTCCAATTTTTATCTTTTTAGCACAGTGATAATTTTAGTCCAAGCACATATTATATTTTATCAATTTTCAATTCAAATTCCAGGCCAAGGACTCACCATCCAAACTATTTTCTCAAAACACAGTGCAATCCATAGAATTCAATAGTGAGTAGCTTGTGCACAGTGATTAAAGCATGCTAACGATTCAAACACGGATGAAGGTGAGCACTATCAAGAAATATTATCCATGTGCCAATCTTACACTATAATTAATTGGTCGATTTCAAGCACAAAAGCTTCTTAACCCATGAAAGCACAAGGATACACATCATTACAAGAATTAATGCAAACACAAAGCCGGAATTCGAGTGTATATTTAAGAAAACATACTAGAACTTTGATTTGGAGTGATTGCAAGTGAAAGATCAATTAAATTCAAATGGAGGGACCCAAGGAGTGCTGGAAAACTTCATCAGAATAGTGATGAGGTCGTCAGAATAGTGATTAGAAAAATGGAAATGTTGTCAAATGGGTATCGGTGCCAGAGAAGGGGATCAAATTTTGAGTTGTATGTGTTTTTTTATCGAAAGTGAGAGTTAAAAAATGATTTTACCCTTTTTTACCTCTTATCGAGATGTGTAATTTCTGAGGCATTTTAATTCACGAAACCCTGATTATGGGCCATGGAAGGTTTTACGACTCGTGGTCTTAGTTTCATGATTTTAAATTGCCATTTTTTAAGACCTGGGATCTATGAATACTATTCATGAGTTGTGGTATGAATTATGACCTGTAGTTAGTATTCGTGGATGCCTCCGACACTTAGCAAAATTCCAAAAAACTTACCTGGAGTCCACGAACCCCATTCACGACCCATAAATGTTTCTATGGTCTATCAAGTTAGTTCGTTGAACTATCATGCAAAAAATCCTTCTAAATAGAATTGGTTTCATGATCAGTGTCTATGAGCTATGGTTTGAACTACGACCCGTACACTGGTTCATCGAACCTTATTTTCTCACTTTTTGGACTTATTTGTTGTGTTCAACTTGTTCCTATATATACTTATCAAAATAAATTATTACCCTATAACTTTCCTGACTGTGAGTTCAAAAATACCAGGAACATTGCAAATATTAAGCTACCTATGAATCTAAAACTAAAGAAAAACATAAGTACATGAAAATTAAAACTAAAATCTTGGGTTGCCTCCCAAGTAGTGCCTAATTTAGTGTCACGACACGACTTAGATTACTTGGTTACTAAGACTTCGTCAAGCTTCCATTCTTCAATTGTCTTGATTTCATCCGGGTTGCTAAAGTATGATTTGATTCTCTGGCCATTGACTTTGAACCTCGTGCAATCATTACGTTCTAACTCAACAGGCCTGTGGTGTAAGACACATGTGACCTTGTAGGGACCCAACCACTTGGACTTAATTTTGTTGGGAAATAGCCTCATCCTTAAATTGAAAAATAAAACCAAGTCTTCTGATGTGAACTGACAGTGCTCAATGCGACGATCATGGTACAACTTCATCCTTTGTTTATGCAATGTTGAGCTCTCATATGCTCTCAACTGAAACTCATCGAGTTCATTGAGTTGGCTCAACCTCAAAGTAGTAGTGTTATTCCAATCAAAGCTTAGCTTCTTGAGCACCCACATCACCTTGTGCTCAAGCTCTACAAGTAATTAACAAGTTTTACCAAAAATAAGTGGGTAAGGAGACATGCCAATGGGAGTCATGAATGTGGTCTGGTACCCCTACAATGTATCATATAGCTTTCACGACCAATCTGTTCGATTTGCATTCATTGTCTTAGAAAGAATAAACTTAATCTCTGTATTAGATATCTCAACTTTCCCACTCGTCTGTGGATGGTAAGGCATTGAAACACTATGTCTCACCCCATACTTCTTTAGTAGATCTTTGAACAACCTATTACAAAAGGTTGAACCTCCATCACTTATGATCACTCAAGGAGTGTCAAACCACGAGATGATGTTCCTCTTAACGAATGTTGTTGCACTATAACACCCCGCAAGTTTGAAGTTGAGATCAAGGCAAAGGTTGGGAATTTGACCACTAGATTGAAACCACGAGACCTAAGTACAGGTCGTTATTCGATTTACGGACCGTATAAAAGCCTCGTGGATTGGGTGTTGGTTAGGAAAATTCACAAGAAGATACGTGAAGTATGAGGAAAGTTTATAGGATGTGAAGGGTTTTAGGGGTCATAATATGTGATCGTAATTGGGGTCCTGGAGCTTGGAGTTTATGCTTGGTGTAGAAGGGGACTCTGAAGGGTTCTACGGCTCGAGGTATGTTTTACGGACTGTGAAAGGGTATGGGTTTTGGATCCTGGTATGATAATTTCTAGATCTTGGTTCACGATATACAGGATGGGTCATGCATTCATCTACGGCCCGTAAATGAGCCTTCGTGGATTAATTTGGCCAATTTCTATAAAGGACATTTTCGTTATTTCCTCACACCCTAAATCCAATGCTACGTTGTTTTGACCCCTAATACGCCTTATATCAATTTTAAATTACCCCATTAGCTCTATTACAAAGTTATTCTACTAAAAACTCAAGTACTAAATTCTCCAAAGTCTCCTAAGGTCCTTCATTGAAGGCAACGCTAGGGTTTTTAGTTTTCTCCTTCAAAGTGAGTGATTTCTTCCATGGATCTTTAGCTAAGGAATATGGATTTGATTTGTGGGGTCCTTCCCTCCACAAAGCTCAAGTTTCTCTACTCTAAAACAGAACCAAGGTTTATGTATGTTGTGAAGTTTTGGGGAATTGATTTAATCATGACGTTTATGATGCATTCTTAGTTATATGGAGTACATTAGTATCATGTTATGGTCTATGATGAATATTGAGTTAAAATTCATGTTTATCCTAGTTAAGGTTTTACAAGGATTATGCTAGATTGATTTGAATGCTTTTAAATGATAATGTCCAATCTTATGTATGCATGACATATATACAAATTTCATGATTTCAAGTCTTTGATCATGACCCCCAAGTTTTGGGCCTAATCTATACGAAAGAATATTTTATGAAAGAAGAAAAGCCTCAATCTATAAGATGTAAGAATATGAAGATTTTGAATGTTAAAAGTTACCCATTTATATTATGAACTCGTGAGAATGCTATGTAAATTGTGCAAGTCTATGAAGTCCTATACATATGTCATGAACATGTTTATATTTGTCTACTTTATAAGACTAGACTTAAAAAAGGTGAGAATGAATGAATGATGAAAGTGTGAATCTGCTCACCTAGCTATGATTATGAGATTATGATGATAGCCCGCTAGTAGAGGTCTAGATAAGACTTAGGAACTATCCTTACGATGATGATTAATGTTCTAAATACTTATGGGATGGGTTAGTAAAATCCCTCTCCATATTAAATGACTCTATGATTTATGCTTATGATTATTCTGTGATAGTTTTACTTAGCACTGAGTGGACCTTGGGATGAATGTTGAAGCTTCTCGTTAGAAGAGGCATGAGACCTTTAGTAGAATCCCATCGTCCTATAACTACGGGCCACCGTAAGGAATAGGAGTCACCCACTAGTAGAGTTTAATTTCTAGACCACTCGTTAGTAGAGGCTTGCTCAATAGTTAGCTTTAGTGGATCCACTTAAGCATCTTAGGAGGTTACCTTGGCAAGTGATCTCCCCTTTTCTTTCCATGTAGGGGAAACATTGGGACTCTATGGTTTAGCTCACATGATTTATATCGATTAAAGGTTTCTCTCACATATGTTCAAGTTCTTCCTATATCCCCAAGGTGTCCTTTATGATGATTTATGATGATTCCTTCTTATTATGCCCAAAGATGATTATTACTATGGTAGATGGTTCAAGAATTTATAACTCATTATTTTACAATCTCAAATAATTTGCTCACATAATTTATGGTTTCTTGTTATACTCAAATGGTATTTCTCCTAAAGGTATTTGACTATGTCTTCAAGTATGTCAGGTGGTCTCGATTATGATTACTAATATTTTCTTCATAATAAAAATTCATTTAAAGTGATGTATTGTTCACCAAAGTATATTACTATTTCAAAATCACACAACAACATATGTTTTCTCACAAATTTAAGTTTATGTGTCTTACCATGCATTCAAGTAAGGGTAAGTTCTTTATTTATCATATGAATTATATCTTATTCTATGGCTAAAGTAATGTGTCAAATAATCACATGTATGTATGTCCTCATGCTTCAAAGATGTTTCTTCTATGATATATGATTTAAATCCCTAAATTTCATGTATGTCCTAAGTTTATATAATTTCTTTGTTCATAACTATGTTCAGCTGTGCTCCCCACTAAATTCTTTCTTAAGTTGCCTTTTGATGTTTAAATGATATTGATTTGATTTTGACTTACTAATGCCCTTGTAAATGTATGATTTTAACATGAGACTTAGCACGAATCATCTCATCATTATTTCCAAGTCATGCATTGTATACCTATATACTAGTACGTTCAAAGTTCTAACATATACTCTAAGCCTACATAATTTAACCATTTAGGGACCAACTCCCTTCGATATCCTCCATGTGGATAGCTTTGGATCGTTGAAGATGGGATTGGGTGAGTCCTTTAGTTTGGGGATGGCATGCTAGTTTCCTTTCTTGATATGATGTATTAAGAAATTTAAGTTTTCAATTTTATAATTTCTTTTTCTTCGATTGTATTTGAGGGTGAGCTTGAACATGTCTTACCCCCCCCCTCAAGTTTATGTTAGAGGTATTGTTGGACATATGATAAAGTTTATCTAGTTTTTATCTATAGTTATGTCTTCAAGTAATGGCTCTTAGCCACGTTTCCCCTAGTTTTCTATTTAATATTTATGTTAATACCTATGATATGCTTGATGTATGGTAAGAGGCTTGTTTGAGGTACCTTCTAATTCTTCATTTTCCATATGATGACTAGGCCCTAGGCTGGGTCATTTCAAATTTGGTATCAGAGCACGAGGTTTTGAAATGGTCCTCAGAGCCCAACATATCGCGTTGAATAGAATCTTATTCATGGATGTGAAGCGCACCATATCGATGCGTAGGAGGCTATAAGGCATTTAGCCTTAAGATAGAAAATAAACCTACCCTTCACAACGGAATTTCCACCCTTCCATTCTAACACCGGCTCATTAGGCAC
>JBCEWC010005382.1:0-25078 GCA_038996855.1 Solanum aculeatissimum
GTGTAGGAGAGTTTGAATGGATGAATGAGGGTTTGGGGATTGATTTAGGGGTTTAGGGGACCTTAGGATACCTAAAAAGGGCTTAGGGAAATGTTAAATCACGAAATTACCATTAATAAAACAACACTTTTAACTGGATACAAAGTGACACGGCTGCTACAGTGCCATGTACATGTCACACGGCCCGTCCAAATGCTCCATCAAAAAGTACTTAGCCAATATTTCAACGCGAACTCTCGGAGGACTTTCTGGAACACTTGACGGACAATCTTGATGGGCCGTTTGGGGGTGCACAGACCATACCCCTGTCCCGTTACCCCTTCCTTAGCCATATAGGCTCACCACAACCTATCCAAGCTATTGTCCCACTTGATGGGACAGTCCACGGGCCGTCAAAGTGAACACAGACCGTTTAGTGGTCCGTGGCCTATGACTTGTCTCATGGGGTGGTTCCTGTCCACCCCTAGCTCACTGGACCACCTCACGACACCCCACACAAACCATAACAAGTTTCACGGACCGTGGCCCCGTCCTTGGCCACTTTTCAGAGCCTATCTCCAATGTCTTCCAAATTTTAGGCAGTCCCACTGTTTAGGCCATAACTCCCTCATCCGAACTCCGAATCGAGTGAAAATAGTTGCGTTGCGAGGCTAACTCAAAGAGATTAAATTTGATATATAGTATCCCACACGGTTTAACTCGAATCAAAATTTATGTCCATTCAAATCCTACTGCCCAAACGGCCTCTCTAGGCCACCAACTGACCCGTTTTGCGTTCAGCCACTTAAACTCAACCCGTGGCTACCAAAACTCAACCATGACTAGTAGTACATCATATAAGACCAATCATAAGGATTTTTCAAAAATTTTAGGGTCGTTACATAAAGATAACTTTCATGGAAATTGGCTCCTAGGAGGAGACTTCAACGAAGTCCTGTGCGAAATAGAAAAAAAAGGAGGAAAACCCATAAATAAACCCCGAGTGTGAGACCTCTGGTATACTATAAACTACTGCGAATTAATCGACCTAGGTTTCAAAGGCAATCACTTTACCTGGTTAAATAAATGATTTAAAAATAAATCCAAATTAATCTACGAAAGACTTGATAGGTACCTAGCCAATGATAGTTGGCTACATGAACATCCCAACGCTGTCGTATAACACCTACCTCATAGTCACTCGGACCACTGTCCCCTCCTACTGACCCTATCCCCACCTATAAAAATCCTGGAAAAGCCTTTTCATTTTGAAACTATGTGGGTCTCCCACCCGAATCTCGAGGAAATCATTAAAACCTCCTGGGCAGGGTCAGGAAACATAATAGAAGCCATTCCTATCTTTCAGAAAAAAGTACTAAGATGGAACCGCCTCTCGTGGAAACATTTTCTATAAGAAAAAGAAACTGATTAAAAGGTTCAAAGGTATCCAAAAATCTCCATACTACGGCCACAACCGCTTCTTAACAAACCTTGAGGAAGAACTCATAAAAAAATATAACTACCTCCTAAGACTGGAGGAAGACTTCTGTAAACTTAAATCAAGAGTGAACTGGCTCAACGAGGGGGACGCCAATACTGGATTCTTTCACATCACAACCCTTAACAGAAGAAGACAAAATAGACTAACAGCTATTCAGCATGAGGGAGTGACTGGACTCACAGCCTCATTGAAATCCAAAATATCACCCTAAACTACTTTAAAAACCTCTTCACCACTGGGGAGACCTTTTCAGAGACTTTCAAAGCCTTCCCAGACAAAGCCGACAACCCTCAATTCGACCAGAGCTTAGAGGATATTCCTTCAAAAGAAGAAATCCTAAATACTATACACTCCTTTAAACCCCTAAAAGCACCTGGACCAGATGGTTTACATCCTTTTTTCTACCAAAAATATTGGGACACAGTAGGAGAATCATTAATAACACTTTGTAAAGATGCTTCCAAAAATGGTTATATACCAGAAGAAATAAATCGGACCCACCTTTGCCTAATCCCAAAATCTAACAATGCCAGCACCATTAAAGATTTTCGTCCAATAAGTTTATGCAACACCACATACAAAACCATTACAAAAATAATTGCTCAACAACTCCGTCCATATATGGAAAGACTAATCGGACCCCACCAGGCTAGTTTCCTAAAAAACAGACAAGCATTTGATAATGCAATCATTGTACAAGAATTCTTTTCACACTTCCAAAAAATGAAAGGCTCAAAAGCTAATTTGTTGCTAAACTTGATTTAGAAAAAGCTTTTGATAAACTGGAATGGTCTTTTATTCATAAAACACTCCTATCCTTCCAGCTACCACAGAAAATCATCAAGCTAATCATGACTTGCATCAGAACAAGTCACATAGCCATACTGATAAATGGAACCAGGACAAACTTCTTCAAACCAACAAGAGGAATAAGACAAGGAGATCCGCTGTCACCATACATATTTATAATGTGTATGGAAACCCTCTCAAGGAGAATAGAACATGAGGTTTTACTAAAAAACTGGACTCCCTTCAAAATCTCAAGGAACGGCCCAAAATTCTCTCATTTGTTCTTTGCAGGCGATTTAATACTAATGAGCCAAGCTACAAAAGTCAACGTAAAAAATATTAATGAAACTATGGATAAATGTTGTAAGGAATCTTGGCAATCAATAAACAAAGACAAATCAAAACTCATTTTCTCCAACAACTGCCCGGAAAAGGTCAAACAAGAAATATCCACCAACCTACAAATAAAATTTGGAAGCTACCTAGGAAAGTACTTAGGTTATCCTATATCAAAGTCTAGATCCTATGCGCACAACTACCACTTCTTAATCAATAATATGACAAAGAAACTAGCAGGCTGGAAAACAAAATTCCTTAATATTGCTGGACGCACAACCCTGGCCAAAGCATGCCTTAATAGCATCCCAACACATGTCATGCAAACCACAAAACTCCCTGTATCAATCACAAATACAATTGACTAGATACAACAAAACTTTATCTGGGGCACGACCAAAGAAAAAAAGAAACTCCACATGATAGAATGGGGCATTATTACGCAGAGAAAAGAGAATGGAGGACTAGGGCTTCAAAAAGCAAGAATTAATAATAATGCACTCCTCGCCAAGCTTGCATGGAGAGCTAAACAAAACTTGACCTCAAATTGGGCCTCCTTACTACTCCAAAAATACACCCCAATAGGTAGACTAGAGGATCACTCAAAAGCCTTGGCGCATCATAGCAAAACCTGGAAAGACCTGCTAAGCGGATGGAATATATGCAAAAAAGGCATAGAATGGATCATTGGAGATGGAAAATCCATCTTATTTTGGTTCAATACATGGCTCCCCAATGGCAAAACCCTCTGCGAACAAGTACATGGACCCTTTAGACAGGAGGACTCCGCATTGAAAGTGGTTAAAATACTCTCTACAAATGGCATAAATTATCAAGCCATCCCATATGAATTACCACGCTCCATCATAACACAAATGACAAACACATAGATGGCCCCTTCTAGGAAAGACACTATAAGATGGAAACCTAACCCGAAAGGTATACTCACAACCTCATCAGTATACCGACTCCTTACCAACAATTCCAAACCCTCCCACGGTAGGAACTTTAATTGGATGTGGAGGCTGAACTGCCCGAAAAAAATAAAATTCTTTATCTGGCTATGCCAACATGAAAGATTACCAACAACAAGCTACCTCCACAAGATAGGGATAACCACAAATAACCGGTGCCACCTCTGTGACAAAGCCGAAACAGTGAGACATATTTTCCTGGAATGCTACAACGCCCAAAAACTATGGAAAACCCTCCACAACTCTCATCTCGTCGATCAAATAATTCTAGATCAAGACGTATATTGGCTAAGCCACTTGCATAACATAAACATAGTACTTCCAGCAAACACAACTACATGGAAGGATGCGTTTCCCTTTGTCCTATGGGGCATATGGCTAAAAAGGAACGAGAACACATTAAAAAACAGGAAAAGGAAACATAAACATAAAAACCATCCTATTCCATGTAATAGAATTTATTTCTCTAAACAAGGCCCCACATTATAGAAAATGGAACAAATTTACCCGAATAAAGTGGAATCCTCCCACAAAAGGCTTTAAATTAAATAGTGACAACACATATATAAAACACAAAAACAAAGGGGGAACAGGAGGGGTAATCCGAAATGAGCAAGGAAACTGGATAATCGGTTACATAGGCAATAAATATTTTGGAAACCATATAAAAGCTGAATTATTAGCACTCATCCAAGGGCTACAAATTGCATTTTCAAACAACTTGGTCCTTCTAGAAATCAACATCGACTGCAAGGATCTTATTGGAATCATTGAGAACGATCATCCTTCACTCTCTAACATGGTATTTGATTGCAGGGCACTCCTCAAGCAACTAGGGAATCCCCCTCTCCTTCATAGTTATAGGGAAGCAAACAGAGTGGCGGATGCATTAGCAAAGGAAGGAATTAATATGCAGGAAAATACATCCTTATTTTGAAAGTTCCTCTGGTGTGTGTAGCAAGTCTTGAATTAGACAAAGAAGGAACTTCTTTTGTTAGGCCCCAGAGGCCAAACCCTTTATGTAACAGTACTATAAACTTCCCCTTCCCTAATACATGCAACGCCTTGCCACTCCCTTGTAATGATTCATATTAAGCATTAATATATTATATCTTGTTTACAAAAAATAAAATAAAATAATTCCATATTTCTTTCTTCCTTTGTAGATTCTTCTCATTTTTATGTTGTTTTAATGATTTGAGTGATTGAGTTTTTCTCTCAACTTCATTCAACTTTTGATAAATCATACTTTTTTTCTTGATTTCTTTATGAAACTTTTCACAGATTTTTAGGCAGTATGTTTGACATTTGTGTTTTTTTTCCTTAATTGATTTTTTTATTCAATAGGACAAAAATATTTATCAATAGCAAGTTTGCATATACATGTTATTAATCAGCTCTCAAAGGTACAACTCTCACTCTAGTCTTCTTCTCTTCTATATTTGACAGATAGGTCCTGTTATTTGAAGGTGTCTCATCCGATCAAGTTTAGTAAGATCTGAAAAATCATGGCCGTGTGCTCCACTTATTTAGATCTGAGTAAGTATTTTCCACCTCTAGACTTCTGATATGTTCTTCTTGCTGCATTCCTTACTAAGTCTTCAAAATACTTCTTGCTCTTTCTGTGTAGTTGTTGGCTTCAAAATCATTGCATATGAAACTGTCGGAGTAACAGTAGTGGGTTGAACAACCCTTTTAGGAGATTGTCCACCGGCCATCGTGCCCATCACCACTAGAATTTTTATAAGACAGGGTACTGTCAACGGTAGGATTTTTATAGAGGGTGTCATACTTTTTTGTGTCTCCTCTCTCTTTCAATCCTTTTCCATCAAATTGTTGCTAATATCATTCTGATGTGTTAATTTTTCATAATTGTTCACAATCTAATTTTTTTTCTTTCCTCATAGATTCTTCTACTTGTTGTGTTGTTTTAACAATTTGAGTGATTGATTTTTTTCTCGAACTTCATTAAATTTTTGGTAAAGCATAGAGCTTTTTTTTTCTAAAATTTCTTAAACTTTTAAGAGTTTTCTAGGACTGACGAAAAAATAAAATGTGTCTTTGAAAATTCGACCATAGTTCTAGTACTTATGCATTTTCTCCTTTAAGTCATAAACATTTTCTTTAAAAAGTATATCATGATCGATTTTTATATAGACCCATCAAAAATTATTTTTTCTTAAATAAAAATATCATATAATTATTTTTCTAGTATTTGAATATCAGAATCTAACTATTCAACTTTTTTTGGGAATAAAATAAATATTAAGAGCCCATTTGATCATGTGATTTAGTTTCCAAATTTGAAAATATAATTTAAAATTTCAAAAAAACTTCAACTTCAATTTTAAATTTTAATTTCTAATCCCATGTTTACCCACTTCTATTTTTATCAAAAATATTACAACTTTTGAGACCCAAATTGGAGTCCAAATGCAAATAAATTTTCATAATATTTGCTTTTCATTTACCGCAAGTCGAATTCAATATTGTATTCAACTCTTTATATTATGTGTGTGTATATATAACTCTTAACATTTAACTCTTTTCTCCCGCTAGACATTGCGTTTCTTGGCTAACTTCTAGGTTATTTTATTATAGTTACCTTACGGCATTTTTAATTAAACTAAGGAATGAATATTTGTGTATTTTATCTTTTCTTGCTTCCTTTTTTTTGTTCTTGATTTCTAGAATTCTATCTTAGTTTACTGAGTTGGAAACAAGACCCGACATCTAGTTTATATAATTAAGGGAAAAAACTCAAATATGCCATCAAACTTTAGCAAAAGGTTCATTAATGCCATCCGTTAAAAATTTGGCTCAAATATGCCATTGTTGTGATGGAAAAGGTCCATCCATGCCATTATTTTTTAACAGTGATTTTGACAAACTACCTTTTACACATGGCATGTTTTAATTCGGCCACATCATTTTTCTTAAAAAAATAAATTCTAAATAAAATTAATAAAAAAATCAACCGACCCACCAAATTATAAAAAAAAACCCCATAACAAAAATAACACCAAATTCCTAGAATCCACCAAAAACCCCATAACCCTCCATTAAAAAACACCAAATTACTGAGCAACCGTAAGTTACAAATATTTTTGGTTCTTACTGACAGAAATAAGATACAATATCAGTCCTCTCAACAAAGAGAAGCCAAGCATATGCAATTCACAACAAAGTTCTGAAAGAGTGGAAAACACACACAAATGACATAAAAGAGTTCTTCCTTTGGTTTATGTTTTTTGAAACAGCGAGAGGACGTAAAATAAGTAAAGAATGAAATTCAACTAAAACAAATGGATGAATAAATTGAGACAACCAGATCGTGATCAACTATCCAACCAACAAGCACCCCATTTCCTAGAATCCACAAAAATATCCCACTTCCTATATTTGTAACATGAGGGTTATGGGTTTTTTTTATATATATAATTTGGTGGGTCGGTGGATTTTTTTCTTAATTTTATTTAGAATTTGTTTTTTTAGGAAAAATGATGTGACCGAATTAAAATATGCCATGTGTAAAAGGTGGTTTTGCAAAACCACTGTTAAAAAATAATGGCATGGATGGACCTTTTCCTTAACATCAATGGCATAGATGAACCTTTTGTTAAAGTTTGATGGCATATTTGAGCCTTTTCCCTATAAACAAATCCCCATATGTGAAAGTTGTTATTTATTTGGATGTTAAAAAATTGGTGTTCAAAAGGCTCGATTAAAAGAAATTTTACTTTAGACATTTTTAGTTTGTTGAGTGATTTCAAAAAATGTTTTAATGATAAGAAAGGTCATGCTTCTTCTAAAATTATATATGATATGAATTGTGTCCTTTTATGATTATTGGGATAGAATACATCAAAAATCATGAAATATTAAATCTGATAACTTGAATTGTTGCAGGTGCTTATGTTATTAAAAGCAAATGGCTAACGTGGGTGAATCTCCTGAGGCGTTGATAGAGATAAAAATAAGAACAGATAACTCTCAAACACACCATCTAAGCATTAGCAATCAGGTATTACTTGTTTTAGTTTGTTTATATTAAGTTCCTCACATATCTAGTTGTAAATTTACAGCTTGACTGAGAATATTGTGCATATTTGACACTAACGGTTACTTGTTTCAGTTGGATAGTAAAGTTATTTATGTAACAAGACATTTGTGCGAAATATTGTGCATGTTTAATGCTAGAAAATGTGATTTCCACGCGTAGTTTATGCATGCATTCTAACTTTTTTTATCTATCATAATGTCATGCAGAGGAGTATACGGAATTTGAAAGAAGACATAGCCCTTATGATTGGGATACCAATCGAACAACAACATCTAATTTGTTACGGGGAAGTTTTACAGGATGATCAAGTCATTTCTTCATATAGTATCCTTCTAGTATTTTTATTAATGAATCAACTTATATCATTTTTTCTTATCTTATTGAGCTTTCATTCAGGTTTGCCCAAGTAAATTGTCTCTTTGCTATTATTATTTGTATTTATTTTCCCTATTTGGAGACTTAACACTACTTAGATGTTCGACATGGTGATGTTTTACATCTGGTTTGCACCATGGCAGGCATGTCATCCAATGGTAGTTCATCTAGTCGCCTAGGTTTGGTTCATGCTTTTGGATACTTTCTGATCATGTTACTATTCAAAAAATTTGACATGCATGTCATCATGTATTATTTGAGCTACCAGTTACTTACTCTAGCTCTAACTTAGGTGCGAGTCATAGCACGGGTACTGATGGTGTAATGATGCCAATTTTAACAAGGTCAATTGACATTCAATATGATTTATATCTTGCCGGGCTGCCACAAAACAATTTATTTCCAACCAATTCTATTTTTTTTATGATGACCTACCTGAGTACGTTTTCCCAAATGAGCAAGAAATAAGTGCAGAGATTAGACAACAAAACAACACCGAACTTACAGACGTGCACAGTAAGAAATTAAAAAACATATTCCTTCCTTGAGACTTTTATTAGTTGTAGTAGAGAGATTAAAGGAGTAAGTTGAATTTTATATCTTTTGTTTAAAAAAAGGATCACAATATTTTCATCATATTGTAATTAATAAGTTTATTGTTGTAACATAGGTGTGAGTCATAGCATAGGTACTGATAGGATCTCGCAAGGTACTCAACAGGTAAGTAAACAAAAGGTTGTTTACATATTATCATAACGATCATGCTTAAGTTCTTAATAGTATATGTTTGATTGCCTACAATTATACATACTATTACCTTCTTGTCAGTAACTATTACACAATGCCTTATTTCATTTGTGAGAAAAGAATGCTACTTTCTAGATGCTCTAAGAAAAAAAGACTTGTAATACTGTATTCTAAGATCATCCATACATTTTGATTGGTTTTCTTTCCATTGGAAGAGAACTTTGAAGGGCATCTGCGCCAAAATCTTGACATTCAATATAATTTTTGTCTTGTTTGGCTGCAACAAAATAATTTTGTTCCAACCAGTTCTACTATTTTTGATGATGACCTGCCTGAGTACGTTTTTCCAAATGAGCAAGCAAGTGCAAACATTAGACAACAGAACAACATCTAACTTATGCACATGCATGGTAAGAAATTAAAAAGCATTTTCCTTTCTTGAGGCTTTTGCTTCTTGTATAGCACAAAATGTTCAGTTGTAGCAAAGAGATTAAAGGACTATGTTGAATTTAGTATCTTTTGTTAAAAAAGTATCAAAGTCTTTTCTTGATATTGTAATTAATAAATTTATTATTGTAACATAGGTGCGAGTCATAGCACAGGTACTTATGGGATCTCGCCAGGTACTCAACACGTAAGTAAAGCATATTGCAGAAGGTGCATTAACCTATTAGCATAATGTTCACCCCTATTGTTCTTAATAGTATTCTAAGATCATCCATACATTTTGATTGGTTTGCTTTCCATTGGAATAGAACTTTGAAGGGCATCCGCATCAAAATCTTGACATTCAATATGATTTTTATCTTGTTTGGCTGCAATAGAATAATTTTGTTCCAACCAGTTGTACTATTTTTTATGACGACCTGCCTGAGTACGTTTTTCCAAATGAGCAAGCAAGTGCAGACATTAGACAACAGAACAACATTGAACTTATGTATGTGCATGGTAAGAAATTAAAAAGCATGTTCTTTTCTTGAGACTCTTACGATTTGTATAGCACATAATGTTGTGTTGTAGCAAAGAGATTAAAGGACTATGTTGAATTTAATATCTTTTTTTTAAATGGATCAAAAAAAAGATCTTGATATGGTAATTAATATGTTTATTGTTGTAAATTAGGTGCTAGCCATAGCACAGGTACTTATGGGATCTCGCCAGGTACTCAACAGGTAAGTAAAGCAGATTGCAGAAGGTGCATTTACATATTATCACAACGATCATCCTTTTAGTTTAAAATAGCATATGTTTGATTGCCTACAATTAGACATACTATTATCTTCTTGTCAGTAACTATTACACAATGCCTTATTTCATTTGTGACAAAATAATGCTACCTTCTAGATGCCCTAAGAAAGAAAGACATGTAATACTGTATTCTAAGATCATCCGTACATTTCGATTGGTTTACTTTCCATTGAAATAGAAATTTGAAAGGGATCTGCGCCAAAATCTTGACATTCAATATAATTTTCATCTTACTAGCTACAACAGAATAATTTCGTTCCAAGCAATTCTATTATGTTTTATGATGACCTGCCTAAGTATGTTTTCCCAAATGAGCAAGCAAGTGAAGAAATTAGACAACAGAACAACAACGAACTTACGGACATGCATGGTAAGAAATTAAAAAGCATATTCCTTTCTTGAGGCTTTTACTTTTTGTATAGCACGAAATGTTCAATTATAACAAAGAGATTAAAGGACTGTTGAATTTAATATCTTTTGTTAAAAAAAAGGATCAAAATCTTTTCTTGATATGTTAATTAATAAGTTTATTATTATAAAGGAGAAGAAAATAACATAACTCCGTTGAGTCCAAGTCAAGATGACTTTACTCCCAATGGTGATATCCATGTAGAAGAAACTTCTACACCCAGAGCAACTACAGAGAATGTCATCGAGAATATGGGGACGGGTGTTTCTTCTGGACCTTCAACTATAGAATATAGAAGGGCTCATGAATCATCCACCGAAGTAAGTTATCAGTTAAATTATTTTTCACCACGAATCTGAAATATAGTTGTCTTGCAAAATGGATAGATCTTGAATGTTGTCTTACCCATCTAATCATCCAGTGTTTGTGCAGCCTTCCGATGAATATAATTTGGACTTCTCTTCAACAAGATGATGTTGCACAAAACCAACCCAAAAATGAAATAGAGAAAGGTATTGTGTGATGGTATTTGACTTGAATTCCGTCTTTTCTTGTTATTGACTTAAGTGTGTAATATTTGTTCTGGTACTTCCACATAGAATCTGACTATTCTCTGAGATAGAGGAATAGTAATTGTTGTTTTAGTACTAAGCTCTGCAACAAAAGCAATTTTTTGCAGCAATAAATATGCACATCAATAAAGAGTGTTAATGATTTTAGTGGTACATCAATAGGCTTTAGAAACATTTACAAAGAGTGCTAAAATGTAATTGTCACTAATAATTGCCACTTAAAAAATATTCTTAGTGGTAATTAAGCTATTGTCAATAATTAATTTCTGCGAAAAATTATTTTTGGTGTAGTTTAACAAGAACAACACAAGATCACATAAGCCTACTAATCGCACACATAAATATCATCATAAGAGATGAAGAAATGTGAGCGATGAAGTGGTAGATAATGTTGCGATTATTTTATTTTTAAATGGATATGTAATCAATCAATTAGACTCTAATACTTTAGAGGGTATTCTTTATTTCTGAATTCTGATTATGGTAGATGCTGGAGTTGTTTTCCTGATAATTGTTTTTGGTTTCACTTTTTGGACACAGTTGGACTATTGCTTTTGTTGGGAACTCTGAAGTTACTTGCTAGTTTTATTATCATCCTCTATTGATTAGGGGTGTTCATCTATTGTTGTGTACAATTTTGAACTATATTGAGGCATTATTGTTCTGTAGTTTTCATATTCAGACCTTTTATGAAATGTTTTACAATATTAAACCTATTTATATATTTCAGTATTGTTCGGATTTTCTCTTATCAATTTCAGTTTGTTAATTTCTATTTGTTGGACTTAGATAGAAAACTATTACTTTAGTTGTCCTATTTAAGGATCAGGTGGCAGAACAAAAGAAACCATAAGAAAGCTTCATGCAGTTGAGAATAAATAATTATCAAGTAGAAAGATAATCAAAACGTTTCACATTTCTTCAAGCTTATAAACATCATAGTTACTCATTATCTGTTTAATGACAATCTTTTGCTGGATGTTTCCATAAATTATTCCCTTTTGAATAATGATTTATTCAAAAATGCTTCTTATATAATATTTATAGCAATCCAAAAGGCAATTCATAGCACATACAAAACTATAGGGTTAGATATGAGCCATTTTTATAACGAGGTGTATATCATCTCTAAATGGCAAGTTGCAGAGTATATCAGATTCTTTTTCCAATTTTTAATTCTAGATTTGCCTCTTTGTGGATAAGTTTGATTTATGATGTACTTTAATCATATAAATACCATCATATATTCATTATATCATGCCCACAAGTTTGACTAGGAAGAAGATAGCATAAAGTTTTACTACTTCGTCCTATTTTATATGAAACCGTTTGACTTGGTATGATATTTCAGAAAAAAAGAAAGACTTTTGGTGTAAGAAAATATTCTTAGTATCACCCAATAAAAATTATCCAAAAAAGGTGTAAATTTTGTTGCTCATTAGTAGTTTAGGTATCGTTGATTAAAAGTATTTGAGCAAGATGAAGCAAAAGATGCTTTTATTAATATTTATGATCAACTGATACATACACGAGGGAAAACATAGAATCTGATAGACTCCTCCTACAGTGGAACTAACCAGAAATTAAGAGAAGTAAGCTGTTAAAACTCCTAAGATAGTGGAACCAAAATAACAATCTATATAGTAAAATAAAGTAGTAACAACAAGGAATAAGTAGTAATTAACAGGGTTCTAATACACCCCCCTCAAGCTGGATGGTGTGCAACAACACCAAGCTTGGACAATGGCGATGAAAGGAGGTCTTTGGAAGTGGTTTGGTCAGAGAATTAGCCAACTGGTCAGAACTGGGAATGTATTTTAAGATAAGTCGCTTATCATTAACTTGTTGGCGAACATAGTGGAAGTCAACCACTATATGCTTAATGCGGCTATGAAGATTATTGTTCTCACATAAGTAGGTGACACCAAGGTTGTCGCAAAAAATGGTAGGTGGAGTGAGCATTTTGTCATAGAGTTCCTTGAGAAGATTTTTCACCCATGTGGTCTTATCAACGACACTAGCAACAACTCGGTACTCTGGTCTGGCAGTTGTTATGCTGTTTTTTTTATGACCAACTAACTGGAGTAAGACCAAGAAAAATAATACAACCCGTGGTGGAACTTTGATCAGTGAGGTTTTCAGCCCAGTCAGCATCTGAGAACACAGAGAGATTAAGATCAGTGCTTGGAGCAATTTGAAGGTCATAATTCGCAGTGCTTTTGAGATGTCAAATGAGGCATTTAACATCTTTCTAGTGAGCTTCAGATGAAGCATGCATAAATTGAGACAACTTATTCACCGAGTAAGAAACATCAGGGCTTGTAAAGGACAAGTATTGCAACTTTCCAATGACTTTTCTGTACTCAGTGGCATCATGAGATGGAGTACCATCATTTTGCAGAAGACTTTGAGATGAACTAATGGGTGTGGAAATACCCTTACAGTCTTGCATTAGAAGGTCATGAAGAATATTTGAGACATACTTTGCTTGAGAGAGCAAGATACCTTCGCCATTTCGATGAACTCAACTCCAAGAAAGTAGTATAGAGGGACAAGACGTTTAAGTGAAAAACGGGAAGCCAAGGAAGAGATAACCTGATGAACCACTGAAGAATTATTTCCAGTAAGGATGATGTCATATATATAGACTAAAAGATATAAAATACCACTAGAGTCTTGGAGAACAAATATAGATGAATCTGAGTGAGACCTAATAAATCCCAAATAGAAAAGATAGGATATCAATACATTGTACCAGGCACGAGGCTCTTGCTTGCGACCATAAATAGCCTTATGTGTTGGTGAAATTACAAAAAAATAAAAACAACAATTGAAAAATAAAATAAAGAAACCAAATATTCTTCAGTCTAAGGCGCGGATATCTCGCTCTCTTTAAGGAGATTCAAGCCCACTGCAGCAAAAGTTTTCACCGGTCCAGCAGTATACTTCTTGACTTGTCCCCTCTAGGATACAACAGTCTTATCACAAAAGTATAACTCAACAAACTCTGAACAAGAGTTGAGTCTCAAGCTCCACAAAAAGAACACCTCCCTTCAACTAATAAGAACTCTCTTTTTTTTGACAAACTTTATGCACTCTAGGTATTTTCTCTTATCTTTTTTTTTTCCTTAACAAATGAAGACTTCCACTATTTATAGATGAGGAAGTCTTCCATGCAATGAATAAGAAGTAATTAGGGTAGATTAATGGAGAAGATAAATGGTCTATTACATAAGTTACAAGGTGTAATGGAGGAATAAAGAGAAAAATGACCCCCGGTCCTTGAGCAGCGCTAACAATCGTGAGTTAACACCCATAAAAACTATCAAAATCCCTTATTTCCTGTTCCTTGACCCATAAAATCCACCAGCCACCTTGGCATTTTCCCAGGCCATATCTAACACCGTCGAGCCACCTTGAGATTTTTCTAGGCTCGTTACAAACCCCTCGATACAAGATTTTGAGAAAGTTGGCCTCGAGCCTCGGGCAGCGCCAGGAACCGTGGGCTAACACCCACAAAAAACTTTTGAAATCACCTATTTCCTATTCCTTGACCAATAGAACCCTACCAGGCAATCTACAACACTTTTGGGACACTAGGGATCTTGTCGAACTCGTTACAGACCCCTCGGTATAAATTTTCATGAAAGTTGGCCCTGAGCCCCGGGCAGCGCCAGGAATCGTAGGCTAACACCCATGAAAAATTATTGAAATCACATGTTTCCTATTCTTTGGCCCATAAAATCCTACCAGGCAATCTCCAACGCTGTCGGGCCACCTGGGCCTCTTGTCGGGCTCGGTACGAACCCCTCGGTATAATTTTTTGGAAAAGTTTGCCATGAGCTTTAGGCAGTGCCAGGAACTGTGAGCTAACACCTATGAAAAATTAGCGAAATCTCCCATTTCCTATTCCTTTTCCCATAAAATCCTACCAAGAGATCTCCAACGCCGTCGGGCCACTTGCGGCTCTTGTCGGGCTCATTATGGACCCTTCGGCATAATGATTTGAGAAATTTAGCCCAGGGTAGCGTCAGAAACCATGGGCTAACACCCACAAAAAACTATCAAAATCGCATGTTTCCTGTTCCTTGGCCTATAAAATCCTATCAGGCGATCTCCAACATCGCCGGGCCACCTGGGGCTCTTACCGGGCTCGTTAAGGACCCCTCGGTATAATTTTTCGAGCAAGTTCTCCTATACCAAATTCTGCATTCCAGAGCTAATGAAATTAACAAAATCACAATCCAACACACGAAACTCAAAATGACCCCAAAACTCAAAATTTTCAACTTTATGCCTTTAAAAACTCTTTCTTTAGAAAAACTCAAACTTTTTACTAGGTTTTCAAAATTTGACTTTTAAACTTGACCAAAAATGACCCAGGACAACCTTTGAGAAGAGTAAAATATTAATTTGGTCTAAAAAGTCAGAAATGATCTTCGAGGTCAATACATTGGAGTAGCTGCAATTTTTTTTGGACTTAGTTTAGAGATTTTTAATGATATAAAAATTATTTTTGTGATTTATACCAAAACAAAAAATAGTTTTACCACACATGATTTGAAATTGACCCTTCTTCTATTTGTAATTTTTTTCACTTCAAGATCATCTGTAATAAATTTAGTCTTCTACTGCATTTATTACCATATAGAGTGAATGACATTGAAAGATAATAAGAGGGATTTAAAATGAAACAAAAACATGTCCTTTGTTTCTGAATTGTGAGTTTTGATAGTTGTTACATATTTCTTTCTTTCTTTGTAGATTCTTCTCAATTTTTATGTTGTGTTAATGATTTGAGCGATTGAGTTTTTCTCTCAACTTCGTTCAACTTATTGATAAAACATAATTTTTTTTTCTTGATTTCTTTATGAAACTTTTCACAGATTTTCAGGCAGTCTGTTTGACATTTATGTTTTTTTTTCCTTAATTGATTTGTTTATCCAATAGGACAAAAATATTTATCAATAGTGAATTTTCATATACATGTTATTAATCAGCTCTCAAAGGTACAACTCTCACTCTCGTCTTCTCCTCTTCTACATTTAACAGATAGATCATGTTCTTTGAAGGTGTCTCATACGATCAAGTTTAGCAAGATCTGAAAAATCAAGGCCTTGTGCTCCACTTATCTAGATCTGAGTAAGTATTTTCCACTTCTAGACTTCTGATATGTTCTTCTTTCAACATTATTTACTAAGTCGTCAAAATACTTCTTGCTCTTTCTGTGTAGTTGTTGACTTCAAAATCTTTGCATATGAATCTGTCAGAGTAACAATAGCAGGCTGACCAACCCCTTTAGGAGATTGTCCACCGGCCATCGTGCCCATCACCACTAGAATTTTTATAAGACAGGGTACTGGCAACGATAGGATTTTTATAGAGGGTGTCATACTTGTTTGTGTCTCCTCTCTCGTTCAATCTTTTTTGTAACGACTAAACTTTTTTTGAACTTTATAGTGATTGATAAAGGTCTATTTGGAACTTATTATGGTTGGTTAGTGACGGTCATGGGTGCTGCTTAAGTGGCCACATTCTAACGAACCAAGTTAGTTGGATTTTGCATGAGGTCGTGTGGTAGGGCTGACTATGAATGGACATATCTTTTGGTATGGGATGAACTGTGTGGGACATGACCTACCAGATCAAAGATCTTTTATTTATCTTCGCAACTCAATTGGTCTCACTCAAATTGGAGTTCGGGTGTGGAAGTTACGGCTTTTAAAGTAAGACTGTATGTGCACGAAAACATTCTGGAAAAGGGAAGGAATTTTGGCTAAGACAGGGTCTCACGTATGGACCACGGACCGTGAGCCTATCCGTGGGGTGGTCAGTGTGCGCCCTTGATGATGGTCCGAGGCCCCGAACTAAGTGAGGCTCCATGGACCACTTCAAGGTCTGTGTGGTGCCTCACGGTTCGTGACGGAACCCGTGGAGTGGTCCAGAGAGTTGCTTGGACCCAGGGCCATGACTCTGAGCCAAGTGAGGCTCCACAAACCATTTCACAGTCCGTGTGATGCCTCACGGCTCGTGAGGCGGTCTGTGGAGTGGTCCAGAGAGTTCCCAAGATTTACAAGCCAAGGTCGTGACCAAGTGTCGCTGCACGGTCATGTTCACGGACAGTGGGCCGCTGTACGGTCTGTGTAGCTGTCCTGCGTCTCCAATTCCCAGTTATCTTCTCCATTTTATTAATGGTTATATTATAATTTCAATTTATCCTAGGGTCGTTTTAGTCTTTCTAAACTCCCCTAAAACCCCTAAATTGAACCCTAATCATTCCTAATTCATTGAATCTCTTGAAATGTTTCTCTCAACCTCCATTGAAGACAAGCTTGGGAATTTGGGGAAATTCAATTCTTCTTGAGAATATTCTTATTTTTCTTGATTAAGTCAAGGTATGTGAGTTTGATTCATGGGTTTTCCTCAAACCATAAAGACCTAGAAATCCTTTTCTTAAATTTGATGAATTTTAGTTTCATTTTTAAATGGGTCTTTTAATTTATGGATGGATTGCTTCAATTAAGTTATGGGCTGAGTTTTAATGTTGATTTTGAGGCTATTTAAATTCAATTATCCTAGTTTGCATTGGAATTATGAAGGATGAAAAATGCATGTCCCTTTGAAAGTTTGTTGAGGCATGGGTAATTCAAATTATGTTTTGAATTGGGATTTTCTTGTGGTTTTGAATTGAATTTTATATGGTATTGTTGAATTAAGTTTTATTCTCTATTGCCCATGCATTCACTTCTTCATTCATAGCATATGCATACATGAAAGGCTTTGATAAGTGAAACTCTTGATATGATTTTGGTAAGACATGAGAAATGACTAAAATGTGATCACATCTTATGTTGATTTGGCTTTTAAAGCATTTTGGGTGTTTTACACCACTCCGTTTGTTAGAATGAGCTACTCCTATGCATTGGTTCAAGGAAATGATTCTTGGAAACTTTGATTTGGATTTAGAAAGGTTTTGGAAATGTGTTTGGCTTGTAGCCATCTTGCATTATTTTGACTTGAACTGTTGAAACCTCCGTTTGAGACTTGTATAAGTATATGTATTCCCGTGGGATGAGGCTTAGTACCGATGGATTGGAGTCGGAGTGGACTATCTCCAAGTGTCTATACTCTTTTTCATCAAATCATGTGCCAACATGGGATATCCTCCTTTATTGGGAGTGTCTGTTATCCCCTGTTTAAGGATGTCTGGGATCTTCCTGGAAAGTAGTCCAATTCCAAGTAGTAGCTCCCTTGGTCTCTCTGTTATCGGTTGAGGTCACATCCCCGCTATGATATATAGGTTCGCATTCATGCATCATGACACTTTATGGCATATTGTTATGATATTGTTCCCTTTCTTATATACTCTATCTATACATATATGTGCCCTTTCCATCTAGCTTACTTAGTAGGTTCATGATCATACTTGTTGCATGCCCGCATACTTAGTGCATTTAATGTGTTAACCCATACTCTTTGTCTATATGTTATAACCATGTAGGGTTCAGAGGTAATTTTCTTACACCGTTGGATGACTCTTGCTTGGTTGATTGTGGTGAGCCCTATGCTCCAAGGGCAATACCCATTTCCTTCTACCTTCTATTATGTTTCATTTCATTTACTTTGTTATTTGAGGGTGAGCCCGGGTTGTGTCGAGGCCCCCATCGTGCTCTTGTAGAGGCATTGTTGGATAATTGTATCGGATTCCGTTATACGCCTTATTATGTGCTTGTTGAGCTATTATGTTATCTATGCTTTGCTTTCACTACTTATAATTCGACTATTCTTATGCTTATGCTATCATGATGTGTTGGTTGAGAATGTGCTTATGTGGAAAGTTCCTATCTCGTATTGCCCTCATAGCTTGAATCCTACTTACCCACACCTTAGAACGTAATTTCTATGTGTTATGTGATTAATGCTCATTCTATTCCCAACAACATCCCCATAGCTTGAGTCCAAAGCCCCGAAATCCCTTAGAATTATGTGTTTTTTGTTTTATTACGCGCTTTCGAACCGATGATATGTGTGATGATGCTATGATGGCTTGATCGATGACTCTCGGGTCCTCTTTTGCCATGTCATATCCAGGCCCCTAACCTCGGATTGTTACAAAGATGGTATTAGAGCCCTAGGTTGGTAATAATCCTTGGAGTCCAACATACCATGTTGATTAGAGTCTTGTTCATGGGTGTGATGCGCGCCATGCCTCTGAATGAGAGGCTATGATGATATTTTAGGAATTGTCTCACTTCATTATTTCTTATGTCGTGTTGTGAACTATTTTGTAAGGTTTCTTGAAATGTTGGTGTTTTTGTTACTCTTTCAGAAGATGCCTCCTCGAAAAGCTCCCGTCCTCAGACAGGCTCCAGTCTATAAGGAACTAGTTCCCTTTGAGCCTGTGGAAGAGCAAGTAACTCATGCTTAATTTTGGAATGCGGTTGCTATGCTGGCCCAAGTGGTGGCTAACTAAGCTCGGTCGGCTAATCCCACAACTGTTGGCACTCCAGCTTCTAGCATAAGGGACTTCACTCGGATGAATCCTATGGAGTTCCTTAGTTCAAAGGTTGATGAAGATGCTCGGGAGTTCATTGATGAGCTCACAAGAGTGTTGAATGTTATGGGTGTCAGTTCTGAGGAGAAAGTTGAGTTGGCTGCTTATCAGTTGAAGGATGTGGCTCATGTTTGGTATAACTAGTGGTTGGTTGAGAGGGATGCAGATTCTAAGGTTGGATGAGAGGAATTCAAATTTGCTTTCTAGACTTTTTTTTCCTCTTGAACTCTGGGAAGCCAAAATGACTGAGTTTATCAACCTCAAGCAAGGTAGCAAGTTTGTGAGAGACTATTCTCTCAAGTTCACTAAGCTCTCCAAGTACGCACCTATATTGGTAGTTAATCCTCATACAAGGATGCACAAGTTTATTTCTAGGGTCTCTGACTTGGTTATGAAGGAATGTCGCACCACCATGCTTATCCAGGAAATGGATATCTCTAGACTTATGACTTATGTCGAACAGATTGAGGGTGAGAAATTAAAGGAGAGAAGGGTGCGCGACTCTAAAAGAGCCTGGTTGGATGACGGTTTCTCTGACTCTAAGAGTGGTGGCGGATTTGGTCAATTCCAACAAGTCCAAGGTTAAAACATGAAGTTTTCTAACCAAAGGATGCCTCCTCCTAAGGCATAAGTTGGGGGTGGTCCACGAGCTCTCCATTGTGGGGGAAATCATATGGGTGAATGTAGGAAGGCTTTAGGTGCTTGCTTTGGATGTGGAAGCATGGATCACAAGATTTTCGACTGTCCAAAGAACACAAAGAAAGATCAAGTGGCTCCAAGTGGTCATGGGCAGCCGAAAGCTCAAGTGGGTGGTGCTCCCAGGAACAACAGGTTCTATGCTCTTCATGCCTATCAGGAGGTAGATGAGGCTCCGGAAGTTGTGACTGGTATATTGAAAGTCTTTGATTTTGATGCTTATGCTTTACTTGATCCTGGTGCAAATTTACTTTTTGTGACTCCTCTGTTGGTTGTTAAATTTGGTTTGAGTCTTGGAATTTTGAGGGAACCTTATTTGATTTATACTCTTGTCGGTGAATCAATTGTTGCCCGTAAGGTGTATCGGGGTTGTCCTATTTTGATTTTGCATAAAGTCTTTCTCGGTGACGTTGTGGAGCTTGAGATATATGATTTTGATGTTATTCTTGGGATGGATTGGTTGCATGCATCGTATGCCTCGGTCGATTGTAGGACTAGGCAAGTCAAATTCCAGATTCCTAATGAACCGGTTTTGGAATGGAAGGGTAGTGACTCTGTGGTTAGAGGTCGGTTTATTTCCTACCTCAAAGCCCGAAGAATGATTTGTAAGGGATGCATTTGCCATATTATGAGGGTTAGGGATGTAGAAGTTGATTCGCCTTCCCTTGAATTAGTTCCAGTGGTTAATGAGTTTTCTGAGGTCTTATCCGGTATTCCTCCGAATAGAGAGGTGGATTTTGGCATAGATCTTCTTACGGATACTCAACCTATTTCTATTCCTCCTTACCGTACAGCTCCGACTAAACTAAAGAAGTTGAAGGCTCAACTGAAAGAATTGTTGGAGAAGGGTTATATTAGACCAAGTATTTCTCCTTGGGGTGCTCTTGTGTTGTTTATAAGAAAGAAGGATGGGTCACTCCGAATGTACATTGATTATCGGCAGTTGAACAAGGTGACCATCAAGAACAAGTACCCTTTGCCCAGAATTGATGACTTTCTTGATAAACCTCAAGGGGCTACATATTTCTCTAAGATAGATCTTCGTTTGGGCTACCATTAGTTGAAGGTAGGGAAATGTGATATCCCCAAGATAGCTTTCTAGACTCGTTATGGGTACTTTAAATTTGTGGTGATGTCGTTTAGTTTGACCAATGCCCCGATGGTATTTATGGACCTCACGAATCGAGTGTTCAAACTATTTCTTGATAGCTTTGTGGTGGTCTTTATCGACGTTATCTTGATTTACTCCCGGAATGAGCAGGAGCACATGGATCACTTGAGGTTGGTGCTTCAAACCTTAAGGGAGAAGCAGTTGTATGCCAAATTTAGCAAGTGTGAATTTTGGTTGGGGGAAGTTACTTTCCTTGGTCATGTGGTATTCGGTGATGGTACTAAAGTTGATCCTAAGAAAGCCGAAGCCATAAAGAATTTGCCTAAACCGTTGACTCCTTATTCGAAGTTTCCTTGGGTTGACCGATTATTATCGAAGGTTTGTTGAGGGATTCTCTTCTATTGCAACCCCGTTGACTAAATTGACCCAAAAGAAGGCTAAATTCGTGTGGTCAGATGAGTATGAGAAGAGCTTTCAGACTTTGAAGGATCAACTTACATCGGCTCCCATTTTGACTTTGCCAAATGGACTTGATGGATTTGTGGTATATTGTAATGCTTCGCAGAGTGGGTTGGGGTGTGTGCTCATGCAACAGGGTAAGGTGATAGTGTATGTGTCCCAACAATTAAAGGTTCATTAGCAAAATTATTCGACCCATGATCTTGAGTTGGCGATGGTGGTGTTTGCTTTGAAGATTTGGAGACATTACTTGTATGGAGTTCACGTTGATCTCTTCACCGATCATAAGAGTTTGCAATATATATTCACTCAAAGGGAACTTAACTTGAGGCAAAGGAGGTGGTTGGAACTACTCAAGGACTATGAAATGAGTGTTTTTTATCATCCGGGCAAGACAAATATGGTAGTGGATGCCCTTAGTAGGCTATCCATGGGAAGTGTATCGCACGTTGATGAAGAGAAGAAAAAGATAATAAAATATGTGCACCACTTGACTAGATTGGGTGTTAGATTGGCAGACTTGAATGATGGTGGTATTCTTATTCAAAGCGGATTTGAATCTTCTATGATTGTTAATGTGAAAGAGAAACAAGATTTAGATCCTTCCTTGGTTGAGTTGAAGAATTTAGTTGCCGAAAAGAAGATTGAGGTCTTCTCCCAAGGGGGAGATGGTGTGTTATGGTATCAAGATCGGTTGTATGTTCCGGATGTTGAAAGCCTAAGAGAGGTCATCATGAGTGAAGCTCATAATTCCCAATATTCTATTCATCCGGGATCTACTAAGATGCACCGGAATTTGAGAGAGATATATTGGTGGCATGGTATGAAAAAGGACATAGCCAAGTTTGTGTCGGAATGACCAAATTGCCAACAAGTGAAGGTTAAGCATCAAAGACCCAGTGGTTTAGCCCAAGACATTGAGATTCCTACTTGGAAGTGGGAGGATGTGAACATGAATTTCGTGGTTGGGTTGCCCCCGTACTCGTAAATAGTTTGATTCTATTTGGATTGTTGTGGATCGAATGACTTGAAATATTAAAACCTCTGCTTAGGACTTGTATAAGTATATGTATTCCCGTGGGATGAGGCTTAGTACCGAGGTATTGGAGTCGGGGTAGACTATCTCCTAGGGTCCATACTCCTTTCCGTCAAATCATGTGCCAACATGGGATATCCTCCGTTATTGGGAGTGTCTATTATCCCCTATTTAAGGGTGTCTGAGATCTACCTGGCAAGTAGTTCAATTCCAAGTAGTAGCTCGCATGGTCTCTCCGTTGTTGGTTGAGGTCACATCCCCGCTATGATATATAGATTCATATTCATGCATCGTTGCACTTCATGGCATATTGTTATGATATTGTTCCCTTGCTTATATTCTCTATCTATACGTATATGTGCCCATGCCATCTAGCTTGTTTAGTAGGTTCATGATCATACATGTTGCATGCCCGCATACTTAGTGCATCTAATGTGCTAACCCATACTCTTTGTCTACATGTTCTAACCATGTAGGGACTAGAGGTGATTTTCTTTCACCATTGGACAGCTAGTGAGATTCTTGCTTGGTTGATTGTGGTGAGACCTACGCTCCAAGGGCAATACCCATTTCCTTCTACCTTTTGTTATGTTTCATTTCATTTACTTTGTTATTTGAGGGTGAGCCCGAGTTGTGTCGAGGCCCCCATCGTACTCTTGTAGAGGCATTGTTGGATAATTGTATAAAATTTTGTTGTACACCTTATTATGTGCTTGTTGAGCTATTATATTATCTATGCATTGCTTTCACTACTTATGATTCGACTATGCTTCCGCTTATGCTATCTTGATGTGTAGGTTAAGAATGTGCTTATGTGAAAAGTCCCTATACCGTATTGCCCCCATAGCTTGAGTCCTACTTACCCGTCCCTTAAAACGTAATTGCTATGTGCTATGTGATTCATGCTCATCCCATTCCCGGCAACATGCCCATAGCTTGAGTCCAAAGCCCTGGAAACCCTTAGAATTATGTGTCATTTGTTTTATTACGCGCTTCCGAACCGATGATGTGTGTGATGATGCTATGTTGGCTTGATCGAGGACTTTTGGGTCCTCCTTTGCCGTGTCACATCCAGGTCCTTAACCTCGGATCGTGACACTTTTCCATATAGTTGTTTCTAATATCATTCTGATGTGTTAATTTTTCATAATTGTTCACATTCTAATTTTTTTTTCTTTCCTCATAGATTCATCTAATTGTTGTGTTGTTTTAACAATTTGAGTGATTGATTTTTTTCTTGAACTTCATTAAATTTTTGGTAAAGCATAGAGTCTTTTTTTTCTAAAATTTCTTAAACTTTAAAGAGTTTTCTAGGACTCACAAAAAAAATAAAATGTGTCTTTGAAAATTCTACCATAGTTTTAGTATTTATGCATTTTCTCCTTTAAGTCATAAAAGTTTTCTTTAAAAAGTATATCACGATCGATTTTTATATAGACCCATCACAAATTATTTTTTCTTAAATAAAAATATCATATAATTATTTTTCTAGCATTTGAGTATCAGAATCTAACTATTCAACTTTTTTTGGGAATAAAATAAATATTAAGAGCCCATTTGATCATGTGATGTAGTTTCCAATTTTGAAAATATAATTTACAATTTAAACAAAACTTCAACTTCAATTTGAAATTTTAATTTCTAATCCCATGTTTACCCACTTCTATTTTTTATCAAAAATATTACAACTTTGAAGACCCAAATTGGAGTCCAAATGCAAATAAATTTTCATAATATTTGCTTTTCATTTACCGCAAAAGCGAATTCAATATTGTATTCAACTCTTCATATTATGTGTGTGCGTATATAACTCTTAACATTTTAACTCTTTTCTCCCGCTAGACGTTGCGTTTCTTGGCTAACTTCTAGATTATTTTATTATAGTTACCTTACAACATTTTTAATTAAACTAATGAATATTTGTGTATTCTATCTTTTCTTGCTTTTTTTTTTTTGTTCTTGATTTCTAGAATTCTATCTTAGTTTTCTGAGTTGGAAACAAGACCCGACATTTAGTTTATATAATCAAATCCCCATATGCGAAAGTTGTTATTTATTTGGATGATAAAAAATTGGTGTTCAAAAAGCTCCATTAAAAGAAATTTTACTTTAGACATTTTTAATTTGTTGAGTGATTTCAAAATATGTTTTGATGATAAGAAAGGTCATGCTTCTTCTAAAATTAGATATGATATGAATTGTGTTCTTTTATGATTTATTGGGATAGAA
>JBCEWC010005383.1:0-25076 GCA_038996855.1 Solanum aculeatissimum
TTGTATTTCAATTGTATATGTATTCTTTATATTATTATATATTTTAGTATTTATATCAAATATGTTCATCATTAGTGCATACTCTGGATGTATTCATTTGTATTTTTACATTCAAATGGTTAAACGAACACACAAATAATTTTTTGTATTTTTGTATTCAGATTATTAAATGAATATAGTAACAACATTTCTTTTCGAATTCATTTTTACTTCTTGAACTTCTATATATTTCAATTATATTTTGAATTCACACCGAAAAATAATTATATTTTTATATAAGTATTTTATGTTGAAGTAAAAAAGAATACAACATGCTTTGACCTCCTTTTTTTTTCTCAGATGAGAATTTTCACTCAAATATGTGATAAAATTTATATTTTGAATTTTAATTATGCAACAAAAAAAGTTTCATACTCAATATGGACTCTATTTTGAATCTGCCTTATTTAAGAGTGAATTAAGATAATTTACCATAAAAGAAAAACAATAATTCTTTTAATTATATTTCAATTAGTATGTATGTATGCAGATTAATGAAAAAAAAATACAATTATACATTTAATAGCAAACTAAATGTTGAGATAAAAAAGAATACAATTTGACCACCTTTTTTTTTTTCTCAGATGAGAATTTTCACTAAGATATGTGATAAAATTTGTATTTTGAATTTTAATTATGCAAAAGAAAAAAAAACGTTTCATATTCAATTTGGACTCTATTTTGAATCTGTCTAATTTAAGGAATGAATTATGATAATTTACCTTAAAAGAAAAATAGTAATTCCGTATTTAACTCCTTTAATTATATTTCAATTTGTATGTATGTATGCAGATTAAAGAAAAAATACAATTATACATTCAATAGCAAACTGAAATATAGTTATTCTTTGTAATTATTGAAACTATACCCAAGGAGCAATAAATCAGACTTATAGTTTGTCTTTTCTGAAATTTCCTCTTTTTAATTTCTATTTTGGGCCCAAAGCCATATGTCTTCTTTTGATTAGTTATTATGACACATCATCACAAGTGTAATACACACGCTTCATATTTTTTGTTGATTATAAAAAAAATGTCCAATAGGAATAATTTTTGAATAGTTAAAAGTGTTCAATAGATACTACTCTTAGTTGGAGTGTCTAAGTAAAACATGCGAACAACTTTAAGGAGACATATGATTTAAGCCAAAGAAAAAATATTATTAATGACTAATCCACATCAACATTTTTTTGAAAATATTTTCACACGCTCAAGAAGCATTAAACACAGATAGACACATTTTATGAAGAGTTCAGAAAGAAAACTTTGTTATTTAATTCAGATGCCATCATTTCATTTTATTTTAATTTTTGGTTTCTGAAAACTCTTCCAAATGAAGTATATACGATGCAAACGCTTACATCATGTATAAAATTAATTTTACAAAAAAACTACACCCACTTAATTGGTTGAAATAATCTAAACTACCTGGCATCAGTTAACTGCAATGTCATGAGAAATCGTCCATAAAATTGAAAATGTTTAACATCAGTTGATCAAAGTTGTGAAAAAAATTAAAGTCTAATCACATTTAAAGGGAGAAAA
Source organism: Solanum aculeatissimum (assembly GCA_038996855.1). Lineage (NCBI taxonomy): Eukaryota > Viridiplantae > Streptophyta > Magnoliopsida > Solanales > Solanaceae > Solanum > Solanum aculeatissimum. The sequence continues at coordinate 1,584 of JBCEWC010005383.1, forward strand.
AAATGCAGCGGTTAGGCCAAATGGATTAACCATTCTACACCTGTATCTAATCAATTTTCTTTGCAAACACTGAAGGCTGCCATAGATGTTCCATGATCTTTGAAATTCAAACACGAATGACTTCAAAAGGAGGATCCCAGCACTAGAAAGGCAGAACGCCAAGACTACTGCTTAACTTCCAATGCAGATTCTATGCGTTGCATCAACTGAGGAGCATTAAGTGCGCCCTCCTGAAAACAAGACACTGGAGCAGTTACAAACACAAGATACACTTTTAAGCTAAATACAGTGCAACAAAAAGAAAATCCATCAAACCCTCAAGTCCACGGCGGAGATAGGTAGGGCCGAGGGCTTCATCCACCTTCGGCGGAAAGTTATATTATCTATACGTGGTTAAAATTATCTTTTATGTATATATAGTAGATGTTGAACTCACTTTGGCTTTTTCGTGTTTTTGAACCCTTTTAGTGAAAAATCTGGCTCTGCTACCGTCAGGTCTAGCTACCAATGTGCCAAACTAGCATTTTTCTCACTTATACACTTGGTACAGTCCCACAAAGTGGGGTCTTGGGAGAGTAGAGTGTAAGTAGACCTTACCCCTACTTCCGGGGTAGAATGTGAACTGACTAGTATTTTTCTCACTCAAACTTTAAAAGCTATGTCTTTCGAAGGCCCCCACCCTGATACACCTTTCTGTTTCTTGACTATTTTTCCATCAGCTATTACATTTCTATTTTCTACTTTTGGGTGTACGAGGGCAATGCGGGGAAGAGGCATAATATGCTCATAAGTAACAAACATATGTCGGAAAGAGGAAATCTATCTGCTTGATAAATCTAAAAGCTTTTCCCCACTAGTTACTACCAAAGTATTCAAAAGGATGCTCTAGTAGCTTTGACATGAATACTATCAAAAAACCAACATGTAAACAAGTAAATAAAAAGGTCTATTCCACTTACAAAGCGATCAGAAACGTTTCCATCCTTGAACAATATAAAGGTTGGCAATGCCTGTATTTTGTACTTATCCGCGATGGCTGGATACTTCTCTGTATCAATTTTCACCACCTGAATTTTATCTTTCATCGATTCACCAACTTCGTTTAGAATAGGAACCATGAACTGGCAAGGACCGCACCTGCAATCCAGATCTTAGATTAACTCTTAAATGATTTGGATGTACATCATATTATTGAGAAATGCAAATAATTTGGAAAATCCTCTCATTAATATGCCAATAGAAATGGTAGCCAAGCTTTTGACTTCACATGCAACATCAAAGAACTTAAGATTGAGATAAATAGCTATATCCACTTAACAATCTGTAAGCATTCATGTTCTTCTCCTTTTGATGTAAAGAAAGGTTGAAGGCTGCCAGGAGAATAAAACCAAAACGAAGAGATCCCCGTACCAGGTAGCATAGAAGTCAACCAATAATGGTTTCTCAGAGTTCTCCAACATATCTTCAAAGGAAGAAAATGTTTGCTTCTTTGCTTCAACCTAATTAAACAGATACAACTCAATCAATCCAAGCAATTACCATCATTTTTTAAAAGCAAAAAACTTACAATGCAATATCTCCAAAGAGTACATAATGGACAAAGGTCAGCAAATTTGAGATAATGATGCAAGTGAGGCATAAAATCAGAAAAATGATTTAATCAAGATAACACAATTCAGCGGCAGAGGCTGATAACATTGCTAAACAAGTAGCCCTCTAGTTGTAACAGAAAATAGAGCATTCAAAAAGAAGGCAATGAATAAATAGAAAGGCAGAAGTCTAAAGTCCTCCAAGAGCATTTTTTTGTTTTGTTTTGAAAATGAAGTCCTCCAAGAGGATATTACTAATGAAGAACAATGACCTTGCATCAGAACGTAGCAAGTGAATAAAAAGTTACTATATCTTATTCTCTGACAGTTTACATCTACTGTAATTTGTTACTATTTACTTGGTCAAATAGTATTCTCTATATGAAGCAAAAGAATGGGTCACTTTCCACACTAAATAAGTATACTAACTTCTATCCAACAACAAATAATATTATTCATTTCACCTTTCCTGATTTATACAACAACATTTATTTTTGACAATCCTAAAATATCTGACACACTTATACATATATACAGTGAATCTGATATTACTCTCATTTCTTTCAAATTTCATCTAATCAAAGTTCACCTTTAGACAATGCTGTATTTAAAATTTTCCCCTTTGCATTAGCTTATCAATTAATTCTTACTTGTTTAAACTTAACAAGATAATGATCTTTTGAAGACTTGTCAATAAGCAGAAGTGACGATTACACCCATTTCAATGTTTCCAAGCCAGTGTAACACCATAAGCTAAACATATCATGTTACGAGGAGATGCTGACAGAAAGCACAGTTCAATGCCCGTGAAGCATGCAGAGGATTATGGCTCAAATAAACAGTCTCTTAGCAGATGTCAGGTTCATTGAGAATTTAATAGAGACAGATGCTCCAGTATTTGATGATACGGAAGATGACTTAGCTTCACATGAGACAATTTTTTGAGTATATGCGGATATGCCAAGTTTAGTCTATTTGTTATTCTAAAATAACAAATGCCTGAGCTGAATAACAAAATAGACAAAGGAGGCATCTCCGCAACATCTGCCTTATTTGCTCTTACTGCAGGGATCCTCACAGCTTGTACACAAATTCAAGTAAAACATAACCTTGACTTCTTAATCTAGTCAATCGATATTTAGAGAAAATAAGAACTCAAAGAGAAGAATAAACAACAGGTCACATCTTTAGTAAAACTATTAATTTCACCCTCTTCTGTTCTTCACCAACATAAAACTCTACCACCCCCACCCCCAAAGCGAAAAGAGGAAGAGTCCTACCAGAGATACATATAAACAAAAATTGCAAAGGCAAACGACAGATATGCTTAGTACCTCGAGGCCTCGGCTCCTATACAAACTGATAATTACATTTAAAATTATGCATTTAACATTTAATAGCCATTGAAAACGCAAATGTAGCATATAAAACCCCCAAGACAGATGCCAGTGAAGCAAATTTTTGTCAAATGAAAGGGTAATTCACAACAAACACAAAGTAAATATATTTAATACTCAAGATTCTAACAAATCAAACTCTACAAGCCAAAACTCCAGCAGAAAAATTCTCTGCGAAAGATAATCAAAGAAAATCAACACACAATATTAAACAAAACTAATTTAAGAAAATACCCTTTTCGAATTTGGGATAAAGGAAATGAAATACCAGAGGAACAAGACGTGAAGACCCTTTTTTGGACTTCAACCCATAGTTCCCAATTCGACCACGGTGAAGCTCTCTAGGAAATTGCAAGGAAGCCAAGTGGGAAAGCTTGGTAGAAGAACAGCAATTCGCCGACGGAGAAGCTAAAGCTCCGGCTCCCGTTGCAGCTCCGGCAGCAGCTATAGAAATTGCCATTTTTATTTTTATTTCTGGAAAGGAGAAAATGCGAGAAAGTTGGAAGATTATGCGTTTGAGGGGGTGTGAAGAAGATACAGAGAGATTGAAGGACTAAGAAGTTTTGGTTAGGTGTGGTGGGTTGTACAGTAACACTTTGTTTGGATGGCTGTTTCATATTGTTTCACACATGTATTATATTATATTGTATTCTATTATACCGTGAGAGAATATTTTAAATGAATATAATATTTATATAAATTTTATCATTTTACGATATTATATAATGTCACATCTTAATAGTTTAAATCATAAATTTATGGAAAAAAATAGGTCACATGATAGAGCTACTATAAAAATATAGCGTAAATTCTAAAATAAAATTATTAAATAATAAATTAAAACAAAATGAAAGTAAATATTAAGATAATCATGCGATCACATCATATTATTAAACACAATGGGACTTTTCATCGCTAATTAACTATAAATTTAAACGATACAATATAATAAAATTTAAATAACAATCAAACGTTCAAAACAAAAATTATACTCGTCATGTCTCATTTCATGTGACACCATTTTCTTTTTAGTCCATTTCGAATAGAATATCACCTTACTATAATTCCAGACAATTAACTATAATATTTTTCTTTTACCATTAATGAAATGATTCTCACCCACATAAATGTCTAAAAATTATTTTAGATAAAAAAATTCTAAAATCATCCTTTTGTGTTAAATCAAAATATGTCACATAAAATTAAAAAAAGAAAATATTTAAATTCACAGTACAATACAATAGGACAGAAACAACAATCCAAACAAGGTGTAAGGATGAAGAAGTCAGCCAATTGGGAAACGTTGTTTGGTTGGACTTGGGTTTAATCGTGCCTTTGAAGTTCTGTTTATGACTTGTAATTGCAAAAGTATTTCTTGCACGGCTTCTTTTGCTTTTGTTACACACTTTAATCCATTATTAGTGATTACATTAATATACTCATTTGGATACTATTCTTCTTCTTCTTCTGGTTTTCTTGGTTAAGTAAAGTACTACATAAATTTGGGGCTCATTGATTTGTTGGTTAGAGTTGTGCCGAATATAATTATATAAGAATTAGTTATTTGATATTTAATTATATGATATTTATAGTCTGTTTGGTTAAATTTTTTAATATTAAATATATCCATTTATTAACTTTCATAAAGTGTTCATTTAAAAATCTTGTGGCATTTACCCAAGTTTTTAGAGAAAATATTACTCTCCCATTTCAAAAATAAATTATTGGGGTATGGCACAATCTTTAAGAAAAGAATATTAAGACATTAATTAGATAAGACTTTTCATTTTTGTTCTTTTTTTATTATTCTCAAATTACTCTTAGAATGACTAAATATTTATTATGATAATTATTTCTAATACTAACTACCAATTAAAGTTTCTTGAACTCATCATATAGAAAATTCAATTAGAAGGCAAAAATAGAAGGAATTTTTAAAATTATTCTTGAAGAGTGAACAATTAAGTTAATTTGAACTATGAAAAATACCTCAACAATTTCCTCATTTTAAAACGGAAGGAATAGTATTTTTGAGTAACAAGAAGTTATTTTTCGAAAGTTTAAAAATTAGTAAATTGTTTTCTAGAAGTACTTCTGAAATGCACTAATTTTGATAAAAGTACCCCTTTTTTTTAATCTGTTAGACATAAAATTGCTAGTCTTTCAAGAGTACTTATAAAAAAGGGTTAAAAATGTTTTTGTGTTATCAGAAAGGATAAAAAATGTCATTTATTTATATTTTGAGTCATTTATATCTTTATACTATCAGAAATGGATCAAAAATATCTTGATACTAACAAAAAAAAAGTAAAAAATGTTCTTGATTTATACTTTGGTCCAAAAATACCTTTGTGAATGATACTTTGATCCAAAAAAACCCTTATTGTTATCAAATGAGTTAGAAATGTCCTTCTTTAAATGAATGTATATATATTTTTTCTTTTTAAACATATTGTATTACTAATAAAAATATTATTTTTAAAGAATTCTTTTCTTGTTTTATTTTTTTAAATCACATTAACTAATAAAAATGTAAGAAAATAATTATTTTCTTAATCTCATTTTATCAATTCAAATAGAATATCGTACCCCTGTAGCCAATAATATATGTCATAAATATAAGATCATAGTAAACCAAACATTAATTTTTATTTAGATAACAATAAAAATAGTAATTATAATAAAGCAAAAAATATATTTTTAATTTTTTTTTCTCGAATTGAAGTAGGATAAATATTTACTAATTAAAAAAAATGTTGTAAGAAAAATTATATACACTACATAATTGTCTATATAATTTGATACATGATTATACACATTTCTTCAATATTGATATATTACATATACACTACATAATTATTTATATATTATATAGAGAAAATTACATAGTTGCCCACCAAATGTAGCGGCCTTGATATTTTGTTCTCCTTAAGAGAGGTCTTACAAAAATATCTCATTTTTCACTTTAAGTTGAATTAAACACATTTTTACCCCTCAACACCTTAAATATCTTTTTAAAAACTCTCGATGCTCAATTGCCTCTCAATTTTTCTCTTTCTTTATTTTTCTTTTATTTATTATTTTTCTCCTTTGTTTTTTTTTTTTGAACTTCTATTTTTTTTTCTCTTTCTCTGTTTTTTAATTGTTTTTTCTTTTTTATTTTTTTTCTTAACTTGTAGTTTTTTCTCTTTCTTTTTTTTCTTTATTTTTTCTTTTTGTCTATTTCGATTTTTTAAAATCTTCTCCATGGGGCGTAACTTGTAAATTTTTTGGTCTATGTCTTGCCTTTAAAGCAAAAATTATAGAACATCTCATAAATCAATACGTAATGCGATAATGTCAAATCTTGTCCATGAGGCTTGACTTGTTGTTTTGAAGTCTTTCGACTAACAAGTCTAATCTCTAAGACAATAGTTGTGGAGTACCTCATAAGTCAATACAAAATGTAACATGTCAAGTCTTGTCTATGACGCTTAACTTGTTGTTTTAAAGTCCATGGACTAAGAGACAAAAATTATATATATAATAAATTAAAATATAATGTAAAGTTATATATATGATAAATCAAAACACAATGTAGTTGTCAAGTCTTGCCTGTAGGCTTAAGTTATTAAGTTCTTGGTCTAAGGTTTACCTTTAAGGCAAAAGTTACAGAGCATCTAATAAATCAAGACATAATGCGATAGTGTCAAACTTTGTCCTTGGGTTTTAACTTGTTGTTTGGAAGTCCTTGGACCAAGAGACAAGAGTTATAGACCATGTAATAGTATCAAGTCTTGTCCATAAGACATAATTTGTAAAGTTTTTTTTATCTAAGTCTTACTTCTAAGACAAGAGTTATAGAGCATTTAAAAATCAAAATACAAAAAACTGTGTCAACTCTTGCTTATGGGACGTAGCTTATTCTTTAAAAGTTTTTATGCCAAATATTGCCTCTAAAATAAGAATTATAAAGTATCTCGTGAAATTTCAAATCTCATATATTTAAAATAATAAATATGAAATTTTTTTTATCTTGAATCTTGACTTGAATTTAGAAATTATTTATTTAAAATAAATATAGAATATATAAAATAAATATTATTTATAGTTCCATAATTAAAAAAAAGAAAGAACAAATAAACATAAGAAAAAAATAGAAAAAAAAGAGAAAAAGAAAGAAATAAAGAAAAGAAACAAAATACTAACAAAAAAAAAATGAAAGGAATAAAAAAGGAAAAAAAAGTAGTGTAAATCTTTGCCCATACGACAGGTCTACGAAGGTGAAATAACGAAATCCTTACCCATAAGGCAGGTCTGCGTAAAATAATGGATCCTTATAGCTGAGAGGCAATTTTGTCCAAAAATATTTTTTAAAAGAATGAAGGGTATTTTTGCAAAGCCACCCTTATTAGGGACATTTTATCAAGATCATCCCCTTTTAGGGGTATTTGTGAACATAACCCTATTATATATACATGTTTATATACCATTTTGTACGATATTGATACATGTTTATACATGATTTATACAATATCGATAGATTACATATACATTACATAACTATTCATACAATATTGATATATTACATATACACACTACATAATTATTTATATAAATATCAATATATTACATAATTATTTATACATTATACATATATATTCATACATCATTTATACAATACTCATACATGTTTATGCACTATCTATACAACATTGATATGTTACATATTAATTATTTAATTGTTAGTTATTAAAAAAAATAAAAAATTAATTATTTTGCCATGATCAAATTGTAAACAACAATAATATACCCAGTGAAATCTCACAAATGGGGTCTGGGGAGGGTAAAATGTACACAAACCTTATCACTACCTCATAGAGATAGAGAGGTTGTTTTCGGAAGACCCTCGTCACAAAATCAAGCTCTATAAACAGAAGATACTAGATATGAAAAAAAAGGAAAAAAAAACAAGGAAAACAACAAATAATGAAAAGCAAATGATAGTATGTAATACGATAAAAGTAACAAATATAAAATGGATAATGACAACACAAGATATAAAGACATGACTAATCCTACTAACCTACTATACCACATAGCCAGACATCGACCTACCCTACTAACCTATTAGCCTTCTACCCTAATACGCGACCTCCATTTCTTTCTATTTAAGGTCATGTCCTCGGTTAGATAAAGTTTTGTCATATCTTGTTTGATCACCTCCCCCTTACACTTCTTCGATCTAACTCTACCCCTTTGTGTAACCTTTAAATTCAACCTCTCGCCACAATCAAATTGTAGCTAATAAAAAATAAAAATAAATTGGGGCTAATAAAAATTTTAAAAAAAATATTATTTACCCACAGTTGAACCGTGACTAAATAAGCGAATTTGTCTATATTTCATCTTTTTTTTTTAGCTACATTTTTTATAAACTAATGGCTTTTTAGTACATATTTGAAATTATCCCTTGAATTTAAGCAAAGTAAAATGAGTTACTCGGTAAAAAAATCAACAGGCTAGGATGCTAAGCTATTTGAATTGACTAAAGAAGTGTTTAGATAAGCTTTTTCTAAAGTGATTTATAAGCTAAAAGTCAAAAGCAAAAAAAATAGGTATCTACTTATTTTTTACTTTTAATTTTTTTTAATTCTTTTATACTTTTTAAACGTAAAGTAAGGTGCTTAAAAACACTTTTTATTTTTGCCAAATACCTCTAAAATTTAAAAAGTGCTTAAAAATAAAAAACACTTAAAAATAAACCTATTCAAAGATCCTCTAAACAAAGAATCATAAGCTAATCCATCCTACTCTTATCAAGTTTTAGTTTCTTTGTTTGTTTTTTAATAATCTGTTTAATTACCTGATCGAATTATTTTCTTAATTATGATTATATATGTCAAACGGTTCTATTTAAAAAAAAAATTATAATGCTATTTGTCGACTTTCCTGAATAAATTTGAATTATACATCAACCTAAACTTTGAATAAGCTAAATGAGTTGGGTCAAATGAATTGATTTATAAATAACGGAGTCAATAATCCTCCCAAATTTAAACGAATGGAGCATGATATGTTTTCATGAGCAGATGGGATAAGTGCAAAAGCTGATATCCAGCTATTGAATTGCATGTGAGATTCAAGTAAAATTCAAATTTGAGAGAAACTGCAACTCTGCAAATGAATTCAGTTGTGATGATCAAGTGGTAATATGTGCTACATTGCAACTAATTAATGTTGCAAACTCCGCGTCGTGTAATCGTACCTGAGGTAGAACATTTTGCAGGAGTTGAAAGTTGGCTGTCTCACCCGTCGCTGGTCAATATGAAGGCAACAAGAACCACACTAATGGTAAAAACAATGGTTCCAACAGAAAAGAGCCACATTGCTTTGCTACTGGAATTGGCCCTAACTTGGTTGCCCAGTTCTACCTCCTTAAGAAGTTCACGTATTTCCTCTATATCATCATCCTTTGCTGCTCGCATTAGCCTACCCTGAATCTTCTCGAGCCTACGAAGCCTCGAGTCCTTTGACTGATCCTTCGTTGGCCAGAAAAGAGCTGTCATCTTCCAGAGCAGTATGCCCACATAGATGGCCACAACAACATCCACACTATAATGATGGCGTTCTCGTATTTCTCTTTGAGCACTATGAATCACAAAAATCCAGACGAGTGCAGAGCTATAGCCCCCATAGGCTTCCTGCATATGTTTATCAAGTTTAAGCCAGACTAGATTGATTGGTCCCAGGAATTTCAACTTCAAATTTAGGGAATGACAGAGGCATATATACCGTCCATGCCATAGCTGTCAGCACAGCAACAAGCATGTGGCCGCTATATATAAGGTCATTGCAACCCCCTGACGCTTTCTTTAGCAGATGATACCAAGCAGATGATCCCTCAGGAGCTGTAGGCCGAAGGAAATCAATAAGAAAGCTCATTGAACCCCAATCTGGTCGAAACTCTGGATCGTATTCCCCAGGATCAGCTGAAACCAAAAGTGAATATAGAAATGAAAGATCAAAACTATGGACTAAAACTCAACCAACATCATCAAAGAGCTAAAGAAGCTGGCTTTACGAGCTTTCATGATCACAGGGAGTCTTATTGAACAAATTTATAGAGCTTTTTCAATTTTGGATTAATTTGACTGGCAGTTAGTAAAGAAGAACCAAGTAAGAATTTAGGGACAGAAGGGAGGATCAGGAGGGAGAAATACCATATGCTGTATCCCATCTAATGATTTTCCATACGGCATTTGCATCTTTGGCATATGGTACATAATATTTCTGAGCCCAAGGATGAGGGTACCGAGGAACAAGGAATCTAGCAGACGCACACCATGGTCGAGCAGATGGTAGAATTGTGGAGATAAAAGTTATGGCCCGAAGGAGCCTTCCGATTCCCATTGTGAACATGTATCTTGCACCAAGCCCAAGACCAGGAGCTTCAACTGATTCAAAGAGTACAGAGAAAGCAAGCATGATAAACAACATTAAAAAATGATGTAATCCAATTATACGAGCTCTCAATATATTAACCACTGTTTGAGGTAGTTTCTCGTTCAATGACAGCAGCAACCACTGACCAACATCAGGAAGAGGTGACGCATCACTGCCAAAAATGTGCAAAGAAGAGAACTTGTAAAGGCTATAGATGGTCATTTAGGAAAAAGAGATCAAAGATAATGGAGCAAAGTTATAATTGCTATTTTTGCTCATCAAAAGGAAAAAAGATACAATTGTTATTTTTCTTTCCTGGGCACAAGCCAAACATTGTAAATTGGCACCAAGTATTCGTCCTCTCTTCTATAAGACTATAACTGTCAATGTTCTACGAGGCAAAACAAGGTTGCATGCCATGATTGATAGCTTGAGAAAAAGGTTCTTATGTAACCACTTCAGGGCATTCTTATCATGTCTACAGATATCCATAATACTTGTTGAAAAAAGTAATTTATCCTCGTCTCAAGAAGGCTTTCCCCACTTCACATTAATTACATCAGATTGTGCCTCAATGATAAACATAATCTTTTAAAATTAAAAACAGCTAAGAAAGTCAATGTCATACTGTTCAAATAAAATGGTGATACTGGAGGCAAAGTTTATTAATTGTGATGGTGCAACCCGGAGTTCCGTTAATGTTACTCGCCTTAGACATCATTCTAGAACTACCAATTCAGCATATTTGTGAAGTTCTGCTATTAAGAAACATTGTTGTATCTCACTAGAATTAGACCATGTATCCCTACCCAACTAGATGGCATTAGCATATCTAGAATCCCAAGAAATGTCACACCCAACCAAGATATGCAACACAGGTTCAGTTATGACCTTAAACAAAGCATAATTAGTTCTCTTTTTTTTTTTCAACTATGAATTATGATGATACTAGCTATCTGTTTTTATTTTGCTTGATAGTGTCTCAAAGCAGAAGCTTTGGAAAAAGCTCAAGAAAATCACTTTTTTTAACAAGTCAATCAATCAACTATGCCACAATCTAAACTAGTTGGAGTTGGCTCAATTGTATGACTCCTCTGTAACAATTTAGCTCTCCTCTATAACTATTTAGCTCTATCTGGGGCCACTTAAGTATAAGCAACTAAGAAATTTTCTTCTTAAAATGCATCAAGCTCGGGCTTTATAGGTACGAAATATGCCTAAATCCAAAAAGCATTCCCCTTCAATGTCCAATATACAAACTAATAAACTGGTAGTTCACCTGACCAGAATAGCCCTGTGAATGCTTACATATGATTTTTTTTGGATAACTTACCAACCATGTATATATGACTCGGCTCTCTATTCTCAGTACTCTAGATCCTCTGCATTTCTCCATCCTCCTAATTTTCCTTTGTGAATCCCTTTTTCCTATGCCTTTTGATACTGGTCTTCCTTCCTCTGTCCTCTGGTTCCTTAAGCTTGTTGACCCCGTATAGAACTTGCAATGGAAAAGACAAAATAAGAAAACATTTAAGAATTTGAGTCCACAAATTTCACTGTGTGTCCTTAAGGAATTTAATCCCCTCACTGTACCCGAGATTTGTGAATTACTTCCTCCCAGGATAAAACAGATTGACAATTACAGAATAGCGGTACCTCAAACTCTGTAATTTTCAGCGAATTCAAGAACCAGTAATGGCTTCACACAGACTCGAATTTTGTAAGAAAATATATGCAGAAGAAGAGAAAATTTCAATGTCTGAAAAACACAGAATGAATCTCCATTTATAGGGAAATTGGGTGCGAAAATGTCTGTTCAAACAGACACGTCTGTTCTGAACAGTCATGGTGTCTCTTGGAAACGAAGTGTCTGTTGTGACAACCTTTAGGCGCGAAAATTAAAGAGTTGTTAAAATAACTAACTTATTAATTTCGCATATTAAATTAATTAATAAATAATTCTTAAATTAATAAATAATTCACAAATTAATTAATTAATTAATAATTCACAAATATCAAAAAAAGAAAGATTGATTAAATAAATTTTGTCCAAAAATTATATCAATCAATCACATCATTTGTCAAAGCCGAAGCCGTAGCCGAAGCCGAGCCGAGCCGAGCGACGACGACAACGGCGCGAGGGGGTCCCCTTTACTTGACTCTGTAAGAATTAGAGGAAGTGTTTCCTAATATAAGAACCCCACTTTTCCTCTATTTTTAGATGAGGGAGAAATGACTCTTCATTTCCCTTAAATAACTCTCCATCTCCCTTCATTTGGTTCCCCACATTTTTCCTTTGTCTTACCTTCTCCATTTCCCAATTCACACTTTACGTAGACCCAACAACATCTTCATCCTTACCCAGTTTTCTCTTCACTTTCTGTAGTTTCCAAGCTCCTCTCCTCATCTTTAAAATTTTTCAGAGAAGTTCCCATCCTTGATTTCCTAAGTCTTATACTTTCCCGGCTTTCCTCTACTTCCTCTCTTAGCTTCCAGAGTTCCAAGCTCCGTCTACTCTTCTTGAATTTAGTCAGAGAAGTCCCCAGTTCAAAATATCAAAGTCACCTATTCCCAAATTCTAAAAATCTGGTCTTATGGTACAAACTCAAACAACCTATGCTTTGTCATTTCCACAAGATGTATCTAAGAAGCAACAGTGCCATGATTCTAGTGCTATTTAGATCACTTGGCAGTAGAATGTGAGGACTTGGTTAATGATGAACACATACGTGATTTAGTTAATCACAAGAAAGAATTATACATAAAGTACCTTTATTCACAGGCACAACACATACCAAGAGCACAAACTAATCCACTACAGATTTTCATTACTTTTGAATCTTAAGATCAAAGAACTACCATGCCAGTTTACATAAGCAAACGAACGTGAATGGAAATGCACCACTCTTAATTCTGTCTCCAGTATAGATGAGATCGGCCCATTCCAATTTTTTTGGTCTGATAAGTATGATGAATATTGACACTATCAACTTAATCCCAGTACAGAAATCCCAACCTTGTTTTTCCCCATTGATGGATATTTGCGATCATCAATGAAAAGAATTCAAAAGACGAATCTATAGAGCAATTGAGAAAAAACCCAAATTAAATCATATTTGGGATGCAAACAGGAAATAACCATTTCCATTTTTTCACAGTACAAACTCAAATTTAACATTCTTTTACCAGCAAAAGCAACTGTTAACAAGCTCAAGAAAGCACTCAACCCCAACTCAGTTTTCCCATCGAAATCTGAAACCCATTTAACCAATATACACAAATTCACCAAAAACATCCAAATATTGAAACAAATCAATAAAATTATGGGTTAAAAAAAGGACGCTGCTTTAAGTAATATACCTACATGTGCCATTCAAGACCAAGTACGGCGGTGACAGAGCGAACAGAAATGGCTTCAAAGAGAAGAGCAGAGAGCAAAAAAAGCAACGCCAAAATAAAGGGTATAGCTGAACGGAGCTCCGATGACCAGTGTTTGTAAAATGGGACCCGAATAATAGCGGCGATCGCCAATACGGTCCATAGTACCGGCTGTAACCGGTAATGCCATGCCGGAGAAATAAAGCGGAGATAATCTACTCCGATGTAAGCTATTGCAGCAAATCCCAAACCACCTCCTCGCCGATTTTTCAAGATCGCCGACGACCGCTTCATTTTTTTTGTTTTTTTGGGTCGGTTAGTGCTAATGAAGTACGAGGATGAGATGAGCTAACTGAGGAAGTTTGAAGCTTTGGGATTTAGAATTGATGTGGCCGATTATTTTAGCACTTAAATTTTAAAGATAATTATTTAATCTCATAATCTTATTTCAGGTAAATTTAAATCCACTCTAAAATTATAAGACTAGTCTCGCAATGATAAGTGCATCCCACATACATCATGTCATCAACATGTCGGCGCCACATTATCAACACGTTAGTGTCACATCACTGCCACATTGAAAAAAATTTAAATTTTAAAATTTTTAATTCTTTTTTGTTTTTTTTATTTAATCACAATTATCGAAAGAAAAAAATAGAAAAAATAAAGATTAATACCAAGATTATTAAAAAAAAAATCCACATATTCAAGATTTGAAAAATCATTCTCACTAAAAAATATTTAATCTGTGAGACACATTATCAAAATAAATAAATAATAATAGCTAAAAATTTCATTTGAGATGATGAAATTATAAATTTTTCATTAAAAATCAAAATTTTCAAGGTCATTTGAAGCAAGAATAAATTGCTTGTGTCCCCCCTCCCCCCCCCCCCCCCTTTTTTTCCCCTATTCATCACATTCAATTTACTGATTGAAAGGAAATGGAGGTGGGGGTGTTTCAAAGAAGGAGAAAGGAGGCAGGGCCGTAGGGGGTGGGGGCGGGTGATATGGGTTTGAAGAAGAAGAAAGGTGTAAGATGAGATAGTGATTAAGGGCGGTAAGATTCAAAAAAGAAAAAGAGGGTGTGAAATCAAGAGTTTGAAGAAGGAAAGATTGGGTGGGATGGAGGGTTTCGTAGGAGGAGGGTTTGAAAGAAAAGGAAAAAATTGATGCAGAGATGGCTAGGGGCGGTTGTGTGTGAGGAAAAAGAAAGGGTGAGGTTGTTGGTAGATTAGGGTGGTAGGGTACGAGGAAAAAGAAACCTTATTGGCTGGAAAAAAGAGAAAGAAAAGGTGGCCCAATTATTCTTTTTCTTTAATTTTATACTTTTATGTGCGTTTATATTTTTTTATTTGACACGTCAATTTTTCAGATGAATTTAAATTTACCTGAAATGAGATTGGGGGTGGGGGGGGGGGGTGGTAAATAATTATCTTTAAAGTTTAAGTGTTAAAGTAAGTTTAATTGACAAGTTTTAGGGGAATTTTATGTATTTAATCTTTTTTACATGTGATTTTGTAAAACTTCTTTAATTCAATATCTAATTTTGATGGTCAATTATATTTTTTTTTTATAAAATTTATCATAGTTACTTAAAAAAGTTATAAATATTAGAAAAACTACAATATAAACATAAAAAAAATTAGAAATAATTTTTTTTCTTACTTTTTAAATTTTTATGATTATAAATTTCACTAAGGATATGGTCATGTCCTTGAACAAGTTCATTGTTAAAGAGGTGCTTCAATGCACGTTGAGAAGGACAATATCAAACATCTTATATGGTCAAATACCTATTTTTAAAGCTTATGAACTTAGATTTCAACTAAGACTTTCATGCGATACTCGACTACTTACTCATGATTCTTTTCACAATCTTGTAAACTCAAATAAGAACTAAATCGCCAAGGAAACGCTAGATTAAAGAAAGACAATAGAGTTTTTAAGAAGACTTGTTTATATTGCTTCGATTTTTTTGATAGTTGTACAAATGAACGACCTTTCCCATTTATACTACTCACTAACACTGTGTTTGGATAGTTGTTATGTATTGTTTCATAATGTATCGTATTATGTTGTACTGTATTGTATTGTATCGTACGGTATTGTTCCAATCACTACAATATTTGGATAGCTTGTATTGTTCTTCGTCATTACATAATGTCATACATCTATAATTTGAATGATAAACCTACAAGAAACTGAAGGGTATGTGGTAGATTCCATGAAAAGATAAAGTAAATGATAAAGTAGAATTATCAAATAAATAAATAAAGTAAAATATGAGAAGAAGATATTAAAGTAACAACACAACCACACCAAATTGGTCGTTACAGAAAATGAGTCTTTTCATCGTTACCTAACGATGAAATTAAACGATATGATAAAATGAAACTTAAGTAACAATCAAAGCAAACATTGTACTTCAACTAACAATACAATACTCTCTCCGTCCCAATATATTTGTCATGTTAAGATTTGACACAACTCTTAAGAAAAAATTAATTAGGAGTATTGTTTGACTAATATACCCCTTATAAATAATTAAACTTTTATCTATATATGTGTCTCTTAATTCTAGAGTAATTAATGCTAAGGACAAAGTTGAAAAAAATAATTAATTCTCTCTTGATTATCCAAATTGACAATTATTTTGGGACAACTATTTTTAGTATACATGACAAATAAATTAGGACGGAGGGAGTACAATACAATGGGTAACAACCATCTAAACAAGGTGTAAGGGCTTAAATGCAAATAATAATTGCAATATAAATCCTTTCCTATTTACAATTTAATCTTTCTTTTAGAATTCTCTACATAACTAGAGTATTCTCAGGGCTCTCAAGATTTCTTCATAAGGTTCTAGAGTCTTCTACTAGCATCTCCATGACTCTAGATTCTTCACCCTTCTAGATGACAAGTGTTGAATCGTGATATTAGATCTTTAAATCTTACACTATACATCAATATATAACTCATAGAAGACTTTATGTGATTGTGAAATCCATCATGGATTAAGTAATATACTTATGCTTCAATGTATAGATATTGAAGGAATTAGATTTAGGTCACCCATGTGGATCAACCCGAATTCATTTAAATAATAAATGAATATATATATTTGTTATATATATTTAATTTATGTTGAATAAATAAAATGAGAAAGACACAACTATTAGCAGATTGAGTAGATATACTCATAATCCTAGTAGTGAACACTGGAATGCTCTTCATCGCTTGCTAAGGTATTTGAGCGGTACTACAGATTGGTATTTGAATTTTAATAAATTTCTTATTGTCTTAGAAGGATTTTGTGATGCAAATTGGATAACTAATAATGATGAAGTTAGCTCCACTAGTGGCTATGTGTTTAATTTAGGTGCAGGTGTTATTTCACGAAAGTCTGCTAAACAAACTTGTATAGCATGGTCTGTCATGAAATCATAATTCATTGCTCTTGAGTTGACAGGGTAAGAAACAGAGAGGCTAAAAAATCTTTTGGAAGATGTGCCATTATAGGAAAGATGAACTTCACTAATCTCTCTTCATTGTGATTCATAGGCAGCAATAGAAATTGCCCAAAAAAATGTATACAATGGAAAAAGAGACATATTCTCATCAGACATTATGCAATTAAACAATTATTGTGTAATGACCCACTACGTCAAATTAAAAAACTAATCCTCTTACTTTCATAAATGTCCTCTCGTAAATTTTAAGTGAGTATTTTTTGGACTATTCAATAACTAAGGTTATTTATTTGAGGGGTAATTTTAGATAACTAATGTAAGTGGTGAACTAAAGTGAAAATTTATGTAATACCTTATTTATTAAGAATAATTTAAAATAATAAGAAGAAGGAGAAAGGGTTTAATATTTTGGGTTAGTCGGCTACGAAAATCAACTACGAAAGAGGGACGTGGGAATCGATCTTCCTTCAGATAAATTATTCTCAAATTAATAGTGATAACTAATAAACAACTATGTTATGGGTTGTATATACAATGTTAACCAGACTATAATAATCGTTAGTGGAATAGGAAATTTGTTTCTGACAAGCTATAAACGGTTTGGTTCAATATTGAATTGTCAATTAATTAGTGGGTTACTTGGAAGGGACAATTGCCCTTAAATATCCTTAACTGAACTGGTATATATATCTATGAGTTACTCCTAATTCTATATATATTTTACCTCATCTTTACTCGCCTGGTCAGTGCTTTGGTCCTTCGTTAGTCGAACGTATTACTGTATGGTGTGTATTCAGATGTATATATGTATGCATATTTTTCTTGTATAATATTGGGGGTTTTGTATTATATGAACACCATTAGAATTATATTATTTGGAAGATTTAAGACTAAACCCTAGATTTGAAATTTAGGAACTAAATTATCGAATTAGATGAAATTTTGAGGTTAGGCTAGATATATAGTAATCCAGATGTCGTTGGACTCCTTGTGATGTATATGTTTTGTTCTTAGTAGAAAATTGTCATTTTGAGAGTTGAATTTAAGATTTGTCTATTCGGTAGAAGTGTTTGAGTGCGGTTCCAACATTGAGGTAGGTTTGGCTATCCTTCTTTGAGATTCATATTGAGTTATTGAAAGTTCTTATGTTATAATCTATGGGATGTAACTGTATCATATGTTGTGTTGAAAGTTCTTATTGTGATGCTAGTGTAAAGGCTTTAATTATCTAGTGATTGCTTTGTGAGCATATGAATCCTAAATTGAGAATATTGTGAATTTGACATGTTGAGAAAGAGAAATAAATGTGATATGATATTGAGGATCATGACTTACTTGAGAAATGAAAGTTACTAAATATGGTGGAGTATTTTAAAAAGAATTGTATCCCTAATATGTATAAAAGAAAGTAAATATTATAATTGTTAAACTTTGAGTACTTTGACACTTATTACCCTTATTGAGCTGAATATTGTCTCTATAACTGTGTCTTGATTGCATGCATCCTCATACCACATGCCATGATATCTTGAGAAATTGTGAATGGTGAAACTACTTTTAAAATCCTTGACCACAAGTTAGGTGGCAACGCGGCTGATACATTATGATTATATCATGAGTCCTTGATCACAAACTAGGTGGAAGGATAGTTGATATATTATGATTGAGGTATATGGCCTGTGAGGTCCCCATGGGTCCCCTTAGTCTATGGAGCCTTAGCTCGACAAGGGTTTATATGATAGGTTGTACGACAGACTTGATATCACCTTGTATTTCATTGCATTGCATACCATCTCATTATACTACTTGTGGTTATTTTAGATTGGCTTATTTAAGATTATATGCCTACTTTATTCACGTCATTTTATATAAATTGGCGGCACCGATGTCAGACTGGTTTCTTGTTGCAGGTGGAAGCATTCCTAGATTATTTCATAGTTTATTCAATTTCTGATTCTCAGTTGGTTAAACTTGCTGGGTACATATTATGTGTACTCACCCCTACTTATTTCACCCCCACAGATTCCAGGCAGGAATTTCCACATGGTAGTTAATTAGTTCGAGTAGTTGATTATCCACATCTAGTGGTGAGATTTAGGGTTTTGAGTTGTCATTAGATTCTATTTTAGTTGTGTATTCTTTATTTCTATTCAAAGACTAAGATGTACTGATTTCACTAATTTTGTTATTAGATGCTCTTTATACTCGTGATACCTGATTTTGGGATATGGTTTTTATGTGGCAACTATTCATCTATTGAGTTTTCTCTTTTTAGTGTACTTTATTGTTGAGTTTAGAATAAGGTGGCCTTTTAGTTATGACCCTATTTTGGGTCATGAAAAGTTTGGTATTAGAGCTCTAGGTTCACCAGTCTCATGAGTTAAAGAGTGGGGTGTCTCATAGAGTTTTGCGGATCAGTATGTAGACGTCCGTATTTATCTTCCAGAGGCTACAGGATGCTTGTTAGGAAAAACTCTTTTTTCATTGATTTCTTTCGTGTGATTTTTTCATATTCAATATTTGTATGCCTCTAATCTATTCTTTCTACGCATATGTCGAGTACTAGAGTTAGAGATACCAAGGATGAGTCAGTACCTACTGTCCAGTCCCCTACTAGATGGAGAAACAAAGGTCGTGGCAGAGCTAAAGGTCGAGGTCGAGCTAGAGGAGCAACACTTGCCCGAGGGTAGACTAGATGGGCTTCACCTGAGCCTACTATTGACCCAGTTTATGAGCATGAGGAGCAGGTTGAGGACCCAGTTCAGCCTCTTGCAGCCTCAGGGGGTACACCGTTATTACAGAAGCTAATAATTTGGTTGTTGGCAAGGTTGGAGGGTACCCCTACTACTAGTGACCTTCCAAGTACCTCAGTTCCTGCTATACTTATTGATCATCCACAACCATCTCAGGGACCTAGTATGGGATTTCAGACCCCGAGTCTATTTTCTATGCCTTCCATTACACCTCCGAGGTTTTCAGCCCTGTCAGTGCTACTATGTCCTTGTCTGAGCAGAAGAGCTTTGAGAGATTTATGAGTTTGGCTCCTCCCAAATTTAATGGTACGACCGGGGATGAGGAATATGAATTTCTGACAGAGTTTTAGGATCAATTGTTTAATTTGGGTATTCTGGAGGCCTACGAAGTAGCTTACACATCTTCTCAGTTCACAGGCATAGCCAGAGAGTGGTGGAGGTTGGTTATGTCTCGGAGGCCAGTTGATGCTCCAACGATGGGTTGGGAGCAGTTTAATGAGATATTTCTTGAGAGGTTTGTATCTTATAGCCTTTGTGATAGACATTGTGATGAGTTCGATAGATTGGAGCAGGGTTTTATGATTGTGATCAAGTACGAGGCATAATTCCATGAGTTGTCCCGTTATGCCATATCTAGTATTTCCATGGAGTTTTAGCAGATTCGTCAATTTGTGAAGGGGTTTGCAAGTTATCTTCAGGAGGCCACAACCTCTCTTGTGTTATCTGGTGGTTTCTTTCAGAGCATTGTTGACCATGTTAGGGTGATAGAGGGCATCAAACAAACACAACATCGGGGTGGTAAGAGGTACCCCCATCATGGTCAATTTGATAGTTATGCACCCAGAGATAGAGATTCTCAGAGGCAGGGCACTCAGGGTTATCGGAGGAGACCAGTTCATGCAACCATTCCTGGTGTGGATAGTACAAGCATACCCGGATCTAGCCAGACTAGTTATGATGGTTCCTCTAATTTAGGGATGTGCAATGGTTTTTCAGGTTATCCTTCTCAGAGTTCTGGGCCTAGAGGTTGTTATATATGCGAAGAGTTTGGACATAAAGCCAAAGATTGCTCTGGCGTGCTCCAACTTCTGTTCTGTCGGGGACATAGATAGTCCAATCTACATCAGCCCTAGCAACTAAAGGTGTTTTATAGAGTGTGAGGGGTAGTACTAGAGGTGTTAGGGGTGGAGCTCGAGGTGGCGCTCACGGTGGATCGCAGGTCAGTGGTGAATGTAGGGTATGTTATGCCATTCCAGGCCGAACAGAGGTATAGACATATGACTGTAATTACATATATTATTCTAGTTTGCCATTATTCAACTTCAATATTATTTGACCCCGGGTCTATCTATTTGTATGTATCCACTTATTTTTCTAATGACATTGATGGTGTGTGTGAGCCTCTTGATATGCCTATTTATGTTTCTATACCAGTGGGTGAATCCTTAGTGGTGGATCGGGTATATCAGGATTGTATTTATGGTATTCTCTAGTAAGGAGACTCAGACCAATTTGATCCTTCTAGACATGCTTCACTTTGATGTTATTTTGAGTATAGATTAGTTTTCCCCTTATCATACGATCCTTGATTGTTATGCTAAGACTGTGACCTTAGCGTATTTGGGTTCACCTCAATTAGTGTAGATAGGTGCTCCTAGCTCTTATCCTAAGGGGGTGATTTCCTATGTTCATGCTCAGGGTATGATGGAGCAGAGATGCCATTTCATTTGGCTCATGTACACGATATTTCTAAGGAGTCATCTTCTTTAGAGACCACGAGGGTGGTCAGGGAGTTCATAGATATATTTCCTACTGACTTACTGTCATGATCCAAAAAATGGGTGTGACAACACTCGTTTTATCCCATCAAGATAAGTCAGCCAAAAATTCAATTATAATGATAACGTGCGGAAGAAATAATAAAAATAAAGATTTAACTGCGGATAATAATTCAATTTAATTAAAAATTCCTAAAACCTGGTTGTCATGTGGATAAGCCTCTTAATGTATTACAATAGATAAATGATATTGTCTCTAAAGTAGAACAAATCATAAATAGGAGTAAAAGTTTGCTGGGATGACAAACAACTACCTTACACAATTTCCACAAGAAGCCTCGAACAAGGAAGAATAGAGAGTATCATGAAGATCCGGGCTCGTAACCTACAAAAATATAGTATCAAGGGGTGAGTACCAAACACACGGTACCCAACAAGTGAACTACTAAATACAAAATCAAGTAATATAGAATACGAATACTCCTAACACTCCAACCGAACCTTCACAACTACAACTTGCATAAGACCTGCTCAACCTAACAATTCACAATTTACATAACGTATAGATCAATAATATCACACCAATAATTATAGATCAACAACACAAGGAATCAAGTACGCCCATCATAAGTTTCCCAAAAAGGCACTCACAAGTTTATAAATGATGAAGATGTGCAATGCAATGCAATGCAATAATGTCACGTATAATGATGTATGTCTAGCCTAGTGATACACATTCGTTGTCTCTCACTCCCGGACCCATGGGGGACCTTTAGTCAATGCACTCGTTGTGGCATGCGGCACGACCCTCGAATCATAATATTCATCGCGGCGTGTGATACGACCCTCGAATTTTAGTATCCGTCGTAGCGTGTGACACGTCCCTCGAATCATAATATCCTTTTTAATTCTTATTCTTTTCTTGGTTCACATAACACTTGTCATAAAAATCAATGCAAATAGACATGTTTACACAATAATGGAGAGATGGTCAATTTTAATACAATGGACAACAACACCATTTTGATACAATATCAAAATGAACTCAATAACCTTTCAAAATCATTTTCAACACCTCACACAACAAAGCATGAGATTTTATATACTTAACAAAGGTTAAGAAATTTACTTGCCTTAGTCGAATAATGATTAGTCAAACACTTGAGCCTTTTCCTTTCGAATAGAATTTGTAGCACCACAATCTAATTGAATAAAAAATCACAATAAAATTTTGAAACTAACAACACCATGATCTATAATCAAGTCCTAAATATCCTATATCATAAATTCAGTGATATTCAAATGTACGCACATGTGCATGTTGAATTCTTTTTTTCAGTGATTAAATTAAAATTGTCCCTAACCATTACTGATCACTCATCACAGAACTACAATAAATGTTCCCAACCTTTACAAGGGAATAGTAGTAACTTATATATAATAATGATAATAAGGTAAGAAAATTTACACCAAGAATTACACACGGGAATGAGTGCCACTAGCTTATCCAAAAACATACGTACTCCCTCATTATGACCTAATGATTGCACCAATTTTCCATAAATGATTTGTCACTTGTCTTTTAAGATTATCACCAAAATATACTAGAGGAAGCATTTATATTACTCCCTCTGTCCATCTTTACTTGGCCCCTATACTATTTTAGGATGTCCAACAATACTTGTCCAGTTTATGAA